>APFE031345441.1:46584-189658 GCA_000404065.3 Pinus taeda | reverse complement strand
GGAGGTTGTTCCTTAGGACAAAGATTCTTCCTCAACTTTTGAAATCAACTTCTGAATCTATGTTACTCTTCCTAAGTCTTGATTCTTCTTTCTGTCATGTACTCTTTTACTTGCATGGTTAGTATCTTTTTGGGCACCATGTTTTTCTCCTTCTATATTCATGCTATCATATGTTCCCTAACTCCTTATGAGCTTGATCCCACTTCAGTCTGTGAAAGAGATGCACAGGTTCTTACCTATCTACTTACCTCCCTATCACTTCAGAGCTAGGAACACACCTAGTGCACTTGTAAACAATGCATAAAAGACCCCATTTGTACCTTTAACAACCACATTGGAAACGACAACAAAATTTTGGGTGAATTAATTATAGTTATATTAAGATCAATTAATCACACTCATACATAAATTTTTTATTCAGGGCAAGTGTTTTATTTCAAGGTTGTCATGCAAAGTATATGCAAGTAACAATGCCAACTAGCACTATTCAATGTCAAAACCTCAAAATTAACTTCTTGTAATTTTTCACTCAACACACCGAAGCTATTGATATTACACTTTGAAATCCAACATACTATGCACAAAGTTTCAAAAAGGTGTTAAGATATTCCGACACATAGGAATAGTTAAGTATAACTTGGTCTAGTATAGAGTTAGGTAAAGTGTGTTTTCTTTACTATGTACATTTGTAACTTACAATCCGACGGTCACGATATGTAGTGATCCGACGGTTCATTCTCTCCTCGGTATTACCGACACTTGATCCATGGCTTGACACCCGATTGGTCCATGAATTCTATTTAAAGCGCATGAAGGGTCATTTGTAGGTTCACCGTGCATGAGAGAAGCTTATGTAAATTTTCATTCTTTTATTAATAAATTGCCTGTAGTAGCCACGTTGGCGCAGGCCGTGGACTGTTTCCCTCTCTTGAGGGTTTTAACCATGTCAACAATACTGGTGTATTGATCTGTGATCTGTTTGTGAGCGGTGTCCTTTGGTGTTCTGTTTGAGGAACTTACCCTATAAATTCCTACATGGTATCAGAGCTATTTGAAGGCCACATCCATTAGTGATCCAAATCTGAAGCCGTTAGAATTGCATCTAATTGTTGTTTCTTAGATCTACTATTACTGACTGCTTTCGGGCCAAGAGCACTGCTCTATTGTGTTAGGAGAATTTTTTCCAGTGAGGAACCCCTTTTGTTTGACGCGAAAAGGTTTTCGGTAGCCCTAGCTACGTCATTTTCAAGATCTGGAGGTATACAATGTTTATTTGCAGTTTTTAGTTATTTTCTCTCTGTTTATTTCGATTTATTTAGCTCTTTGCTTTTTTTATTATCGGATCTATACCTTTCATTTCTGCTTATGCTCTTTGCCCTGCGACTCTATGCGATCTGGTCAAATCATAAATAGAAAGGAAGGATTTTTCTCATGCGTATGCTCTTTTCGTTGCGCCTTAGTGTGATCTCGGGAAATTAGAAACATTGAGGAAAATATTTAGTTTCCGGCTAAAGCTAACTTCGAGCAGTAAGGTTTCTTTTTTTTTGTATGTTCATGTTGGGTTTTAGGAAAAAAAGAGCTTTCTGAAGTAAGCACGCTCCCCAAAGCTTCAGTGACTAAAAAAAAATCCCTTCCTCTTTTCCAAAAATTACTAACCTTTTAATCTAGCTCACTTGGTCCAAAGCTACTTTATGAGAATAGAGGTCTTAAGTTCAAGTCCTTTTTTTTGAACTATTAGAATAAGTTTGGAAAGGGGGCAATTTTTTTTTAAATATAACATTATTATTCATTTCTCACATTCCTGCACTTTGTCGGCCTCTTCAACAACTTTTATTCAAAATGCCATAACTTCTTCATCCAGAAGCTGTTTTTTTTTAATCAGCCTAATTTTTGAGATCTTTCCATTGGAACACTTAGTTTCAACATCTATAGCTTTAGTTTCTGTTAAAATGTAAAGTCCATGCCAAGTTATTCTTGACAGCACCAACTACTTCCAATGGTGGTCCTACATTGTGGATTTACTTAGAAGTAAAGGTCTTTACAGAATAGCCTCAGGCCAAGAAACCAAACTGAAAGATGAAGATAAGGTAGACAAATGGGAAAATAGGCAAGATCAAGCATGTGGGTGGATAGGGATGTCTATTTCTCCAGACCTTAGATTCCATATTGTAGAACTTGATACTTCTAATGAAGCAATGAAATAGATCACTAAAGTTTTTGGAATTAAAAATGAACTTAGAGCCCATCAACTCGAAAATGAGTTGCTTACATTGGACCCCAATAATTTTTCTTCCATTGAAGTTTTTTTGTCCAAGTTTAAGACCTGTCGACTTCTCTTAGAAGGTGTTAAGGTTAAGAAAGAAGATGGTAACCTTATCTATTCCATTCTTACTAAGTTGGGACCAGCCTACTCTGTGTTTGTTTCCACCTTCCACTCTATAAGAGAAGCCTTCATTTCTCAAGGACAAGATTACAAATTCCATTCCTTTGATACCTTTTGTGATTCTTTAATAAGAGAACAAGAAAAACTCTTACATATTGGTCTTCTTAATCTTGGAAACTCTTCTAAGAAAGCCTTAGCCGCCTAGCAACAACCAAATTCAAAGAATCCTAAGAAGCCATATCCTAAAAAGAATGGTCTTAAACCAAACAAGGTCGCTAAGCCATTTTAGTCTCAAAATGAAAAATCATTTCAACAAAATGATAAGGCAAATAAAAACAAAGGGAAGAAGACTAATAGACATCACCACTTTTGTAATTGAGATGGCCACTTAGAATCCAAATGCTTTAAGAAGATGGAAGCCTTGGAAGTAGCAATGAAGAAGCATAACATCCATTTGGAGCACTCAACAACATCAACTTCATCTTCAGGAATAACACTTTCTGCATGTGGTTGTCAAGCATCTCGGTCTGGTTATGCACTAAATGTATCTTCTTCTTCTCATTCTCATGAGCAGCTCATTGATTTTGGAGATTCTTATCACATGGCCAAAAACAAAGCCATGTTTTCTTCTTTAAATGATTGTAACACCAAAAATATACATGTTGGTGATGATAGATCTCTTAGTGTTGTAGGGACTGGAACTATTCATATAGACAATGGTCAATTCAATGATGTATTATGTGTTCCAACCTTATCCTACAACATTCTATCTGTATATCAGATAACTCATTCAAATGAAGGTAAAATCGTTGAATTTTCACCTCACGATGTTGTAATTAAGGACCTAAGAGATCTTAGACAGATTTTAACTACTGACATTGTTGATGATTCTACAAGGTTGTATAAGTTTAACAACTTTGGGTCATCAAATCTTCCCTTGGTATTTGTTGCTCATAATGATGAAGTGAGCAAACTTTTGCTTGAGTGATTTGGTCACTTAAACTATCTCTCCCTTTAGAATCTATGTAAAGAAAATATGGTGAAAGGTCTTTCAATAGTATCTTACAGAGATGGTGTTTGCTCCAGATGTGTACTCGGAAAACATCATCGGGATAGTTTTGAAAAACGTGCCTCTTCGCATGCATTAGCCCCTTTATAGCTTGTGCATAGTGATTTATGTGGTCCACTTCTAGTTGTTTCATTATCTGGCTACAAATATTTCTTAACTTTCATTGATGATTTCTTCAGACGCACTTGGGTATACTTCTTAAAACTCAAGAGTGAAGTATTTAACATGTTCTTGGCCTTTAAGGCCTTTGTTGAAAAACAATCTGGACATCAAATTCTTAAGCTAAGATCTGATAATGGCGGAGAATATGTTAGCAACAAATTCATCAACTTTTTCTCTGAGAATGGAATTCAAATGCAACATACTGTTCCATATACTCCACAACAAAATGGTGTAGCTGAAAGGAAGAATCACACCTTAAAGGAAATGGCTAACTGTATGCTTCAATCTAAAGGACTTAGTCTTAATTTTTGGGCAGAAGCAATTAACTATGCAAATTACATAGTAAATCACACTCCTACTAAAGTTTTAAATAATATCAATCCAGAAAAAGCATGGAGCTCAATTAAACCAGATGTAAGTCACTTCGTGTTTTTGGAAGTGAAGCATGGGCCCATATTCCAAATGAGAAACATAAAGCCTTAAAACCTAAGAGTGAAAAATGTATTTTTGTTGGATATTCTGAAGATGTCAAAGGATATAGACTTCTTCCACCTAAATCCAAAAATGTTATCATTAGAAGAGATGTAAAGTTTGTTGAAAATATATAGGCCTACGAGCCTATTTGGCGGATGTGCCACCTCTCTCTATTCCTTCTACTTCTGAAAATATTTCTTCTTCAAATGATGACAGCGAGGATGACAATCCTCCTCCACCTTCTCGAGATCCTCCTTCAGCTCCTCAACTTCAAAAATGGGTCTACGCTACTCAGGATGCAGCAAGTGCTCTTGTAGGTGATCCTACAGATCAGCGACGTACACGTTCTCAGTTCGATAGAGCCTCTTCTTTACTGGCTCAAGCTTCAGCGAATTATGATCCTGACAACTATGCAGAAGCTTCAAGCCATCCAGATTGGGACGCACCTATCAATGAAGAATATCATTCATTATTGGCAAATGATACATGGGATCTTGTTCCTCTTCCAAAGGGACGAAAACTTGTTAGATGCAAATGGGTTTATAGAACTAAGTTCGGACCAGATGGAAAAGTTGATAAACATAAAGCTCGTATTGTTGCTAAGGGTTTTTCAAAAGTTGAAGGCATTGACTATACTGAAACCTTCTCCCCTGTTGCCAAAATGAACTCTATTCGCCTTGTTCTTGCCCTTGCTGCCTCTTTCAAATGGGAAGTCCATCAGATGGATGTTAAATATGCCTTCTTGCATGGGGACTTGCATGAAGAAATCTATATGGAACAACCTCCCGGCTTTATACAAACAGACTCCAGCCTTGTATGTCGGCTTAAGAAATCCCTTTATGGTCTCAAGCAAGCCCCTCGGGCTTAGTATGCCAAAATGGATAGCTCTCTTTTAGATACTGGCTTTTCTAGGTGTCATTCTGACAATACTGTCTACACCAAGAAAGTGGGTAAGTCTCTTACCATTCTTGTTCTTTATTTTGATGATATTATCCTTACTGGTAGTGATCCCAACCTTATAAACCATGTGAAGTCCAGCCTTAAAAAGCAATTTGAAATGATAGACTTAGGACACTTGCATTATTTTCTTGGTCTTCAAGTCTTGCAATCCAAGGAAGGTATTTCCCTTTCCTAATCCAAGTATGCCGGTGATCTTCTACGCCACTTTCACATGGAAGACTATAAGCTAGCCCCTTCTCCCTTTCAATCTGAAGCCAAACTTTCAGTCACTTATACTTCCCCTGAAGTTGATGCTACCTTATACCGTTAGCTTGTAGGAAAACTTTTGTATCTAACCCATACCCATCCTGACCTTTCCTTTATTGTTGGCCTTATTGCTCGGTTTATGCAAAACCCACATGAAAGTCATTGGAAAGCAGCTAAAAGAATACTTCGTTATGTTCGAGGTACAGTTTAGTTTGGGATTCATTACAGTGCAAGAAGCATCTCCTTTATTGGTTGGTTTCACTGATTCCAATTGTGTTGGTGACCCTAATGATCGGAAGTCTACTGCAGGTTATGTCTTCACTCTTGGTTCTGGACCTATTACATGGGCTTGCAAGAAACAAAGTGCCATTTCTCTTTCTTCATTAGAAGCAAAGTATCGCATTGTCATAGAAGCTAGTAAGGAAGCCCTGTGGCTTCATGGGATCCTGTCAAAGTTCGGCTTTCAGTAGCAGCGTCTGACTACATTTTGGTGTGATAATCAAAGTGCCATTCAACTATGCAAAGATCCAGTCCAACATCAGCGCAGCAAACACATTGAACTACACATGCACTTCATCAGAAAACTCATATCATGACCATGTTCTTGAAGTGCAATATTGTTTAACCGATGATCAAGTTGCAGACATCTTTACAAAAGCTCTCATAGAGGTGAAGTTTACTAAACTTCGATTTATGGTTGGAGTTCGGGAAGTTGTCACTAAGGGGGGATAGGCTCTAATGCCTCCTTCCTTCTCCTATTGTGTCATATTTGTACATCCTTCAAAACTATCTCAAGTTGTTCTTAAATGGGGCTGTTAGGATATTCCGACACATAGGAAATAGTTAAGCATAATTTGGTCTAGCGTAGAGTTAGGTAAAGTGTGTTTCTTTAATATGTATTTTTGTAACTTACAATCCGACGGTCACGATATGTTCTAGACATGAAGTGATCTCACGATATGTACTAGACTTAAAATAGTTCTAATTGAAGTCATTTTAACAACAGGAGAAAATATTTCATCAAAATCAATACCTTTCTTTTGTGCAAACCCCTTCACTACAAGTCTAGCTTTGTACCTCTGTTTCCTCCATCTTCTTCCTTCAGCGTGTAAACCCATTTATTCTGCAATATTGTTTTACCTGCAGGCAACCTGACTAAGTCCCAAGTCTGGTTATGTGCTAAGGAGTTCATCTCTTCTTTCATGGCTTGCTCCCACTTTTTCCTGGTTTCTACCTACACTACTTTTTCATAACATTCTCCAGAATCAGTCAACAATACATAATATAATGAAGGAGAGTATCGTTCAGGGGGTCTACTTATCCTGGTAGATCTTCTAACACCACTTTCAGGTGTTTGAAGTGCTTGTTGCTGTTGTGGTTGTTGTTCTGGCTGTTGATCATTATGATTTTCAGGCACCATCACTTTTTCTGTGATATCGTCAAGCACTATGTATTCTCTGTTTTCTTTTTCCTGTTTCTTTTCCTGCAACTGATTCTTATACAAGACCTTTTCATTGAATATTACATCTCTGCTCCTAATGATTTTGTGATTTTCATAATCATATAAGCCATAACCAAAATCATTAACACCATATCCAATAAAGGTACATTTCTTTGATTTTGCCTCAAGCTTTGTTCTATTTTCTTTGTTAATGTGGACAAAGGCTTCACAACCAAAAGTCTTTAAAAATGAGTAGTTTACCTTTTTACCCGTCCATGCCTCCTCTGGAATACCACCATCCAAGGAACTTGAAGGCCCTCTGTTTATTAGATAAACAGCAGTATCTACAGCATCTACCCAAAATTGTAAAGGAAATCCTGCATGCAATCTCATGCACCTTGCACGCTCCATGATTTTTTTGTTCATCCTTTCTGACACACCATTTTCTTGTGGTGTTCGTGGAACTGTCTTCTCTCTGCGAATTCCATTCTTTGAACAGTACCTATCAAACTCTTTGCTGCAATATTCACCTCCATTATATGATCTAAGACACTTCAACCTTTTACCTGTCTCATTTTCAACCAAAGCTTTCCATTTCTTGAAAGTATCAAATACATCAGATTTATTTCTAATACAATAAATCCAGATTTTTCCGGTTGCATCATCAATAAAAGTAACATAATAACGAGAGCCACCAAGAGATGATACCTGAGCAGGTCCCCATACATCTGTATGCACAAGCTCTAATTTTTCGCTCTTCTTTTCTTTCCCAACTCTAAGGAATCTGACTATCTTCTCTTTTCCATAAACACAATTCTCACTGAATTTTAAATCAACATGCTTCAAACCTGGCAACAAATTTCTTGAGTGAAGAATCTGCATCCCCTTCTCACTCATGTGCCCGAGCCTATGATGCCACAATGTCGTATCTTCTCCTGTAGAGGTTAAAGCATTAACAAAATTAGAAATATCATTGCATAAGTACAATGTACCAAACTTTTCTCCTTTCGCTATTACCAGGGATCCTTTAGTGACCTTCCAAGTTTTATTTGCGAAAGTAGTTACGCAACCTTCACCTCCCAACTGCCCTGTTGAAATCAGATTTTTCTTCAGATCTGGAACATGCCTTATACCTCCTTCAATAGCCATTGATTTCCATTCTGCTGTTTTATGAAAATTGTACCCATTCCAACGATTTTACAGAGTTTATCATCACCCAATCGACCCTGTCCAAAATCTCCTTGAACATAATCATGAAAATGTTTCCTATCAGGTGTGGCATGGAATGAGGCCCCTAAATCTACCACCCAGGGATCAATAATATTTTCTAATGAAAGAATCAAAGCATCTTGCAACACATCACCTGTTACATTCGCTTCATGATTCTTTTCTTGTTATGCGTCTCCTTCTTTTCCCTTCCGAGACTTGCAGTCTTTCTTCAGGTGTCCTTTCTTCCCGCATTTCCAGCACACTATCCCCGATCTGGACTTGGATCTACCTTTCCTTGACTTACTGCAATATCCAGAGCTCTTTCCTCTTTCCATTTTTCTTCCCTTAGCCTCTGCAGTCAAAGCATTACCTAATGTCTCACCGGAGCTTTTCCGTTGCATTTCCTCGCTAAGGATTGCACCGACAACATCATCAAACTTTAAAATACTAGATCCAAAGACAGAGTTACTAATGGCCATAACTAAACCATTCCAACTTTCTGGCAATGAACACAGAAATAACAGAGCCCTAACTTCATCATCAAAATTTACCCCTACAGAACTTAACTGACTTGTAACTGTATTAAAATCATTTAAATGGTCTACCAACAGATCCACCTTCTAACATCTTCATATTAAATAAACGCTTCATAAGAAATACCTTATTTGAGGCCGAGGGTTTTTCATATAGTTTGGCCAATGCCGACATTAAACCCTCTGTTGTCGTTTCCTTTGAAATATTAAACGCTATCGACGCCGCTAGGCACAGCCGTATTGTTCCAAGTGCCTTTCTGTCGAGAATATCCCATTTTGTGTATGTCATACTCGTCAGCTTCTTTGTCTTTCCGCTTAATGGTAGGTACACATCTCTCTGATACAGATAATCTTCCATCTGCATCTTCCACAGCTGATAGTTATGGCCGTTGAATTTTTCGACCCTAAACCTACCATCTTCTGCCATTGCTCCCACTCAAACCAGGAACCCTTCTCTCCTGTGAGTTTATCAGCCAAATAGACCTTCGGCTCTGATACCAATTGGTAGGAAATTATATATTACAGAGCAATGGAACACATAAAATATTGCAGAAATATAAACACAGAAAACGCATAAAACAAGAGAGACACAGATATACGTGGTTCACCCAGTTTGGGCTACATCCACGAAGAAACAACCAATCCTTCTTTTATTATATTATCCAGCAAACTAAGAGATACAACCTATAGCAGATCCGCTGTAACACCCCCTTCGCTCTCAATCTCCTCTCTCTTCCTCACTCAGAATACAGATATCCATAGACGCAATACAATTCCCTCATATATAGTGAGGGGTTGTCTTCTAGGGCAAAAAACCCTAAATTAAACACAACTTCTACTGTCAGATCATCCGCCTAATGAACGGCCCAGATTGACTACAAATTACTAGACTTTTACAAGGCAATTTTATCTCTATTTTTAGCTTCGGGGGCGCTGCCCCCGAACCCCCGCATGGAGGGGTGTACAATCATCCTGGGGTATACATCCGGCTGAGAGTCATATCAAAACTATATGTTTTTCCCACTAAAAGTAAAAATTTTGCAGCAAAAATTTTTTTTTGTTACAGTATGCATTCAATCATATCCATTGTGGGAATAGTTCTCACTGGCAAAGAGAACTATCTTGAGTGGTCCCGGATGATAAAACACACGCTCATTTTCAATGAGTTGTGGAAAGGAGTGTGTGTTGGAGATGGAGACAAAGAGTCAGAACAACCTACATCAGACAAAGAGCTCGTCATTTGGGAAAACAAGAACAGCAAAGCTTATGCACTAATTGCAGCATCTGTAAATGAAGAGGTGAGTCGCCATATTTCGCCATTTTCAACTGCTTTCGAAGCCTTACAAAAGCTTAAAGAACTCTATGACTCACATTCTGCACTTGAAGTTGTTCAACTCATGATTAAACTCTTCACTCTTGAACTGCAAAATAATGATCCTCTTGCTCTTGCATCTGAAGTAAAGTCTATAATGCATGATATCAAATCCATTAAGGTTGAATTGGATATTCCTCTTATCGCTTTTCTCAAGGCACTTTATCCTACTTACTCCAATTATCTTGAGTCATTGCAAGCAAATGGAAATCTCAAAGATATCACCTTTGACTCTCTTGTGAAAAAGTTTGCTGAAAGAGAGAGCTTTTGGAAAGAAGATAGCCCCTGAATCTTCTGAAGAGGTTGTGTGCCTTGCTAATAAAGAAAAGAATCTTGCTAAAGATTCTTCCAGAGGAAGAGGTGGTCGAAGAGGAAGAGGAAGATATTTCAGATGCAGGGCGGCCTACACTCTCAAGGAGAAAAGGCAGATTTGCACTGCATACGCTGCAAAATAAATGGATCACATGATGCCTCTACATGCAAGTTACCATGGGACAAAATTGAGCAGCAAAGAAACCAACAAAAAGGTAAAACTGATGATACAGACAAAGTTAAAGCACCGGAATCTGCTCATTATGTTGTGGCACAATGTAATATTGGAGTAAATGAAGATTTATTTAATGCTTCACTTGCTTCTTGGAAAAATGATTGGTTGCTTGATTTAGGAGCAACCTGCCACGACTCAGAAAAGATTTTTTTGAAGAATTCACTGACAATGTCGATGGAGCAGTATACTTTGCAGACCAATCAAAAATCAAGCCATCAGGGCTTGGCACAATCAGGCTTAAACTGCCTCGTCTTCCAGACTTTCTTCTGCATCATGTTCTATATCTCCCATAGCTCAAGAGAAACTTGTTGTCCTTGGTCCACATCCACCAGCAAGGTCATTCCATTCATATGTTTGATGGCAAGCTTGAGGTAAGAAAAGCATCTGACCACTCACTTGTCATGAGGGGAATAGAAGAAGAAAGGCTTCTCAAGCTGCAAGGAACCTCTGCTCGTACACAACATTTCTCATACAATTCTCATTATGAAGAAGGTACACTTTGATCAAGTTTATTATGGCATGCTAGATTCGGACATTTGGACTATGACAGCCTCCGCTTTTTGAAGAAAAATGGTGTTGCTGGTTTGCCTACAATTCCTAGGAAACTTAAGCAATGTGATGCTTGTATTCTAGGAAAGCATAGTAAACAGTGTTTTCATGATTCACATTCAAGAGCACATAGAAAAATTGAACTCATTCATTCAGATTTATGTGGTCTAATGCCTGTTCCTTCTGCAGATGGAAATAAATATATGATGACATTTATTGATGAATACACCAGATGTGTTGGGTTTATTTATTGAAGAACAAATCTGATGCTTTTCAAACATTCAAGAACTTTCATAAATGGATTGAAAATGATGCACAATCTAATATTGGGTCTATTCTCACTGATAATGGAAAAGAATAGACATCAAAGTAATTTGAAAACTATCTTCGCCAACATGGGATCAAACATCAAACAACTATGCCTTATAATCCCCAACAGAATGGTGTAGATGAAAGAATGAATAGGACAATCTTAAATATGGTACGATCCATGCTCTTCTTCAAAAATGTAAAGATAATGTTTTGGGCTGATGTTGTTCTATGTGCTGCATATATAAAGAATAGATGTCCATCTAATGCTATCAGAAACAAGACTCCATATGAAATGTGGTAGGGACATGTTCCTTCGGTAAAGCATCTCAGGGTCTTTGGTTCCACCTATTATGCCTTGACACGAAAGGTACATAGAAACAAACTTGGTGCTAGAAGTCATAAATGTATCTTCCCGGGGTATTCAAACACCTCCAAAGCATACCGTCTCTATGATGAAGTAAATAAAAAGTTTGTTGTATCTAGAGATGTAATTTTTCTTGAATCATCCAAAACTGACAATGTTGTTGAACGGCAACTTGATCTCTTGGATAAATTCGCAAAAGCAAAATCATTTCAAGAATTTGATAATAAGATTCCACATCTTGAAGGGGGGATTCCTATACTAGATCAACATGTGGAATCTTCTTCTGAAGAACACTCTCCCCCGCATGAAACTCGAACAACAGATGATGCTTTAAATGATGTGATTGATAGAATTGGGAGACTCAATCTTGATTCAGTCCCAACTCAATCAACGGAGCAGCCTCGACCATCTGAGAAAGGTCCCCCAAAGTGGTTGACAAAGACACTTGAAAGTGTTCATCCTGATGAGGTTGGAAAGACAGGAACTAGAATTTCAAACCGGCAAAATGGAGGTGATGTAGGTGACTCTAATTCACCTATTGATATGGATGTTTCTTATGATTGTGAATTGAACTTTTCTACAGATTTTGAACCAACTTCCTTCAAAGAAGTTGCTTCTTATGATGAATGTAAAGAAGCGATGCAAAAGGAGTATGATTCCCTCATAAAGAATGGCACTTGGAAGCTCGTTGATCCTCCATTAGGAAACAAACCAATTGGTTGTAAGTGGGTCTACAAGAAAAAGTATAAAGTTGATGGCTCACTTGACAAGCATAAAGCTAGGCTTGTGGAAAAAGGTTTTGCATAGAAACAACAAGTTGATTATGAGGAGACTTTTCCCCCACAACAAAATGGGCTACCATCTGGACACTCTTTGCCCTAGCAGCTCAAAACGGTTGGAAAGTCCATCAAATGGATGTAAAAACTGCTTTCTTGAATGGAGATCTAAAAGAGAATGTTTTTATGTCTCAGCCTGAAGGATTTGCTATGAAAGGACATGAACATAAGGTATGCAAATTGGTGAAGTCCTTGTATGGCCTCAAATAAGCATCGCGAGCCTGGTATGAAAAACTAACTGAACATCTTCTGAAACTCAATTTCAAACATTATGATCTTGATGATGCAACTTTATTTGTCAAGAAATTTGGCAAAACAGTTGTATATCTTGTGGTATATGTAGATGATCTTTTAATGAAAGGGAACAATGAAAGCTACATTGCATCCATAAAGAAGGAATTGGGGAAAATTTTTGAAATGACTGATTTGGGCTATGTTCATTACTATCTTGGTATTGAAGTAACCCAATATTTGAAGTCCATATTTCTTTCTCAAAAGAAATATATTGGAGATTGGTTGAACAGGTTTGGCATGACAAAATGCAATCCTCTTACTACTCAATGGAACAAAACTTAAAGCTCACATCTATTGAAGGAAAAGAATTTGAGGATGCAACAAAGTATAGACAGCTTGTAGGAAGTCTCAACTACCTAACTACTACTAGACCAGACATTTAGTTTGCTGTTGGAATCCTCTCCAAGTTTATGCAAAAGCCTTGTGAGGGACATTGCTTTGCTGAAAAAGAATTCTAAGGTACTTGAAGGGAACTCAAGACTTTGGAATCAAGTATACACAGGTGAGACTTCAGCTTGATTGGATACTCTGATTTAGACTTTGATGGAGACAAAGAAACTTGGGTATCTACTTCAGGATATGATATGAGTCTTGGATGAGGAGTTGTCTACTGGAGATCATGGAAACAATCAGTTCGAATAGATTCCACAACAGAAGCAGAATATATGGTAGCAGCTGAAGCAACAAAACAAATTGTGTGGCTCAATAAAATTCTTGAAGATTTGCAGGTAAAACAAGTACAATCAACTCCAATCATGATTGACAATACCTCTGCAATAAAGTTGGCCAAGAAACCGAAGTTCCATGACCAAATGAAGCATATCAATACTAAATATCATCTAATTCGACATTGTGTTGAGGACAAAACAATCCATCTCTGTCATTGTTCCACTAATGAGCAAATTGCAGACATCTTCACCAAAGCTCTTGGAAGAGAAAAACTTGAACAATTCAGAATGATGCTTTGACTCACCAACATCCCTTCAGATTAAGGGGGGGAATGTTGACACCTAATCATCAAGATTGGGTGAACATAATGTAAATAAATAAATAAGTAATGTGAACAGTCATCGGGGGATGAAGTGAACAGTCTCTCCCTCATGTATATAATGAAGATCAACCTGAAGGAACAAAACATACAAATCAATTTTTCTTTGAGGAGTTACTGCCTGGCCTGACACTTTGCAAACAAACCTACTATATAGGCGAGTCTTGTTTTTTGATATAATTTTTCCTATCAAGCTAATTTACTAGCCTGCACAACAATAAAAGTGGAAAAAACTATCGTTGTTAAACTACTGTTTGAAAATACTGTTGTTGCTAAACTATTCCACTGTTCCTCTAGACTCCACTCTTTTCTAGTGACCACCAGAAAACATTGAAGCAATTCTGATGCTTTCTGATGCTTCCAGCCAAAAGAGAAAATATTTTCTTCCGACTGTTAAGTGGTGGAAAGCAGAAAACATTGAAGCAATTCTAATTGTTCTAGCCAAAAGGGAGTAAGCGGAAACTAAAATGTAGAAAACTGAAAAAAATAGAGAAATTGTAGCAGTGTAATACAAAAATTGTAGCAGTGTTTCCCTCCCAGATCAGGTTTTCATGATTTGGTTCTTATGCGAACAACACCTTAGAAAGTATGGTGAGTCTCATGCAAACCACAAGACATGGGTAGAGATGAGTGGGTAGAGCCAATGACAAGTGGCAGAGGTGTGGGTACTGGTCGTGAGGATAGGTGTGGGCACAAGTGGTGAGTGGGTGCCAAAGTAGATGCTGACATAACCACCTTATGCATTGCATAATATATATAATGCAAAGCAAACATTTTATACTAATGAAGTAATGCTAGCATTACTTCCTATTCGATAAAATAGGATTGATGTGAGCCTTTTTCAACTTTGAAAATCAGTGAAGAATATAAGTCGTGCCTCAGGAAGAGGCCAATAAGATGAAAAAAAATTCTATTAGTCAAAAGAACCATTCTATCTTCCTAATAAGTTTAAGAAAAATGTTTTAGAAAATATCAATATAAAACTTACAGTAAATTAATTGAATTTGTGAATAAACTAATACTAAAGCCATAAATCGATTACTATAATCCATGTCGTGATGGAAAAGACTAATAACAACTACCGATCAACAAAAAAAAATTCATATTACTCTCACGAAGAATAAGTAAACACAACAAATACATAGAACTCCATGAAAAATTGTTATATCATTAATTTAATGCTTCACAAGTACTACCACTATCATGAAAAATTGTTATATAATTAATTTAATGCTTCACAAGTACTACTATGTTTATTTACTTACTGTTACTTATTGCTGTAATGAAAATTCCATTTGTAAACGCAACAGCCAGATCAAATCTCCACAAAAATATTTTATATCATTCGTTCGAATCAAAATTTAATACTTCATGATTACCGCAACTTATTTTATAGAGTGTTTAGATACAAATTGTAACTTAATAAACTTGAAAAACTTTGATATCGTCCATCAATATTTAATCAATGACCATTTTCTAAACATACTCAAAATTCTGGTTTAGTTTGATTCTATAAAAATTAATTATATAATTCGACTTTTTAACTATTATACTAAATAATATGTATCACTGATTAATCATAATTATAAATGTTATATTGTGCCATAAATAGTCATTAATAATGGGATTTTCTACACAATATTATGAAGAGAAGTTATAAAAGAACAACTCTTTTTGTAAATTGAGTTGTCTTTACTGATATTTTTCGGAAGTTTTTCTAGTCTATTTTTTCTAAAAGCCTGTAGAAATTTATTGAAATCACAAACTTGATGGGTAACCCCTCCATAATCAAAGTGCCATAGGGGTTTTTTTAGGGTGCTGAATCCATATATACGTGAAACAACTAGTTTCAATAACACAAATCAAGATTTCACCTCAAATTTGTTTGTCAGATTTTGACACTAGAAACTCTAAAAATCGCAAAAATAATTAATCTATAGACATGCATGCTTCCAATTGTAAAGCAAGTCACCATGATTCCCTTTAACATCATGACCCTGAGCGATGATGAGGGAAAAATAATTTATTATTATGTTCTTGACTAAGAAATGTTTTAATTATCTTAATGGACTCTTTAATGAAATATTTTATGTACAATGTTGCATTTTGATTTTTGTATCAAATATATTTTTAGATTTTTTTATTATTATATTGAATATTGAATTAAGTGTTTTTTTTCAATATATTTTAGATTTATTTGAAATGTTAATTATTCTTGCACAATAAACAAAAACCACATGGTATCACCACGGGACTCTTGGTTTTCAAGCCTAAAAATATTGTTTTTGTAAAATCGCCCGTTTTATTTAAGTGACAATGGGTTGATGCACATTTTAGTAAGTTAATGATAATGTGTTTTTTAAGTTTAATTGATTTGAAAGTACGAAAATTGTTTTAAGTAAAATAAAATATATTAAAATGGTATTTTCATATATATATAAAACTTCTAATTAAATGTTCTTATCACTTGTATCAAAATTATTTTTTAAATATTTTGTAAAATTAAATGGTTTTCCAAATAGTAAAATGTAACCTTGTTTTAGAATTTTTTTTATATGTATTCATTTTAGACATAGATTGATTGAATTGCACATGATTAAACTTTCATTAAATTTTTCAACTTGCCGAAGAGTACATAAATGCAAAAAAAACATTCCCTTTGAACAAAAATTAAAAGCTTATAAAAAACGCTGTATTGTTCATTTTTTATTTTTATTTTGTTCATATTCACTTTTCAAAAAAACCCTTTCAAAATGCGAACTAAACTTTTAAGGCTTTAATCTTTAATTAATTTATTTTAGTCTTCCAATCACCTAGTTAACTTATTTATACATTGAAAAGAAAAAACTAGTAAAGTGCTGAAAACATTATGATACCGATTTTTTTTAACCAATTGAATAATTAGAAAACAAACAAACTCAAAAGGAACAACCAACCGGAAGAAAATATGACAAAAGGGAAAGTTATCGTGACAACTAAAATAAAATAATGATGGTCAAATTATATGCATTTAGTGATTTCACTTCCATTCAAAACATGCATGTAATTACATTGATGACTTTATTCTAATCATATCACCAAGTTATCATCCCCTGAAAGATAAACAAAAAGAATCAATGATATAAAGTGTGTAAAACCAAAATGTTAATAATCATCCAATTAATTCTTCAAATAAAATGAATGGGGATTCTTGAGGGATCAACAAATAGCAGTGCACTGAGAAAATTGAGTATATATGCTATTAATGTAATGGGATTAAGTATATTAAAAATTTCATCATACATTTCACAAAATTTTTAAACATTTTACGAGATTTCATGAGTTTCACATAAGACAAATTTAACCGTACAAATTAAAAAAAATTCAAGTACTTAATATGTACTTTATTTTTGAATGAATCTAAAATATGAAAATTTTAATTTATATTATTCTCATATTATTAAATATAAAAGGTATAACTATGGAGTTTTATGATAAGTAATTATTTATTGAGTGTAGAATTTACATGTTTTTCTCAACATTGCTTCCCTTTTCGTGAGCATCCATAGTCCTGATAAAACTGTTTTAGTACCTGTTGTGGCCACCAACAACCCTCCTCTTTGTTTGATATTAGCAATAACACCAAGCAAATGGGGACCCTTAATAAAAAATCCAAACAAACATTTTATGAAATTTTTTGTATTCAACTCCTTAAAACTTTATCGCATCGCGAGAAGAGAATGAAACGTTTTCTTATGAGCATAATAAACTGCGAAGAAGCGACGGGAAATTCATCGCATCGCATTCATTATGAAGCGCTCTTAAATGAAAAAACCTAAGAAATCTCCGACGGCCGATATGCGACGTCGCATATCGCAACATCGCGTAAGCATCACACAATGATTGAATGACTAAACGCGATCTGTGATCTGCGATGCTGCGATAACTGCGATTTGAGAAAATTCGCGATTATGATTTTCTGTGATGACACATCTTGACGACGCGATCCGCGATGCTGCAATGCGAGTCACAGAAATCACCCATCGCGAATTTTCCTCGGCGCAGTATTCAAGGAAAGTTCTCCGTAAACCAAAATTGGGCGCGCGCCTTAAAAGAAATTAATGGTTGTACGCCAAAGTATTCAGGAAGGATAGTTTTGTGTTTTTCGAAGAGTCAGTTCGCTATGGGTGTCATGATTATGCATTCATAAGAGCTTAAAGCTTTCATGTCAATCTTTATTATCATTACTCTTTTCCTTTGCGTAAACTGTAAGACAGGAAATAACATGAAGCAATGTGCAGGAAACATCTAAGGAAAAGGGGAAAGCGTCAATGCTAGGAGAACAGAGAAGAGATCCCTTCAGAAATGGATGCCGCATGCGACAGGACCACAGATTCTAGAGTATCACTCAACCGATGCTGATGTCAATAGGCTATCTAAAGCTCAGAGTCAAAGGCGCACAAAAACAGCATGTTTACAAAAGACCCTGAAGCTTATGCCCGATAAAGCAAAAAAAAGAAAAAAGAAAACGAGGCGCTAAAGAAGGAAAACGCACCAGAAAAGCCTGGAACAAAGAACGGAGGCAGTTTTCGATACAAAAAATTGTTCAGAGAGTAAATTCCCTAACTTGTTTAGTCATTCGCAAGGCCGGAAACCGAAATAGCAAAAGCAGAATCAGTTTGAGAGAAATTTGAGTTATTACCAAGTATACACGCAGTGAATACACCCAGCCAGAGGAAGATTCTCAAAAATATCTTCTAGTTTACCAGAAAGTGGTGCCAGCGCTTGTTATTTCTATTTTCATAGCTCAAATGAAAGCGGAAGGCGACCAGCCGACTCTTCCCAGGCAAATGTTGCATGCTTGTAGCACTAAGGAGCAAATACAGAAATGGTTCGGAATTAGATTCAATTTTTAGAAATAGTTTTGCTTTATCAGAAGGGCGGTCATTTAAAACCGTATCCTAAATTTATGTAATTAAGTTAATTAGTTAGCAGTATTTAAACCCTTCTTAGGTATTTAGAGAAGGGTCCAACAATTTGTCAAAAACTTGTCCTCAGAATATGCACTTCTGCACCCTCAGAGGAGGTTTTGATGAATGGATGGATCGAGATTTATTAATTTTTGCATTTGATGTCTGCTACTGATGTTACACTTTTATACTCTTAGTAGATGTTAGAACAAGTAGAGATAAATTGTTTTTGCTTGAAACTTATGAGTAGGATTAGTCATAAATGGTACTTTTATCTCTTGGCCATTTATGCTTATATTCTTAAAGTGATATACAATTTTCAGTTGTTTATATGTTATTGCATGAATGTATGAGTTACCATTTGGCACTTTTGTACGGTGGAGCCATTTATTTATGTCTGATATATGAATAACTTATTATGCGATATGCTGTTCACAACTGTTTTGCCTAACATCTTATGCAAAGTGGTTTATCTTAATTGATTTCTATTCTTATAATAGCTTAATGATCTTTATTACCAGTTGTTGTTTGAAATCTCTTTAGATTGCATAATAGAAGAAATACACCCCGGGTTAGCGTAGATTAGATGTGTTGTTTCTCATTAGATTACAATAGCATAGAGTTAGTTTAAATAATCTGAATTAAATTAGCTTTAAGTACTCTTAGATCAGTATCAACCAACTCTACACACACACACACACCCTTAGATTGGGAAACTGGTCCCATTATCCCCAGTCGGACCCGCTATACCAAACGGATAAGGAGCTGCCAACCACGGTCCGGACCGGGTGGGTATCCCCGTTGTTGTCGACCCGATTTTCGGGGCTTCAACAGGACGCCATAAACCAAGTGTGGTGCTGTGCATCCGTTAGTGTCATATTGGCCTCGCGGATCATACTCTTCAGCTGCTGATCCATATCCCATGGGGTCTCGCCTGGAACCATCGCAATCTCTTTAAATCCGATGATTGACTGCGTCTCTGATTTTGGCGAACTAAATTCTCTGTTCAGTGCATTCTGGATCTCCGTTATTCCTGCATTTGGGTGATCATTCGAGTGCTTAGTATACCATGTCAACGCACGATCGTACAACACTCTCACCATTGTGTCCTTCTTAATGTTGTCATCCATGAACCCTTGAGCTTCCACACTACTCTTACCATGAACCAGAACTGATTTGGATCCTCATTCCCTACTCCTCTGAATACGGGTAGCTTAATTGTGCTCGCCATACTGAATTGTTGGTTTGGTGGAGGTGGTGTGGGTGAAGATGGAGATGAAGTAGGTGAAGCGAGTGGTGGCGTAAGTGGAGATGGTAACTGCAGAATGTGCTACCTTATCAAACTGACTGCACTCCTCGGAGAAACTTGAGCGTGTTCTTCCTCGCTCTCTCACAAAGGTGAAACTAAGGGACTGTTTCCTAATCCTTCGATACCTTTTTAGATATTTCCACTCTGCTTCATTCCAAACATTAATGTATTCAAATCACCCATTTTTCACATAGCAACATATGAATCCAGGTATTCAGGGATTTAATGTACCTACCTTGTGATCCCTTGAGAAAATGTCGTTAGCTATAGCTCACGGATGTGTCTACCGTGAAATTAGTGATAAATCCCCCTATTATTCGGTCGAGCCAATGGTCCACAGCTTGCACGATCTTATCTTTTGATGCCTCTAGTCTGCGCACTAACTCCGAAGTTCACACTATCGGTTGGTTGAACTTGTACCTTCCCTGGCTGTCGGCTAACCTCGCGATCCTCTCATACAGTTCAAAAGAGAAGGATGCAAAAAAGATCTCATGGATTTTCGTATATATGTAGCGATCCAACCACCTCTTCTCGAATATCAACAGAGTTCCGTTTTCCTGTGTCACGAACTCATGAAGCTTCTTGTCCAACCACTCTTCAATTTCCTTCTTTGTTGGGTTCCAGTGACACGAAATTAGGCATCCCTTAGGCAGATCCTGGTCCCGGAAATGAGACCATTTGTTGGCTTATTAGGGCCTGACCCAGGTTCAGAAGTGATTTAGCCAAACAAATCTTGAAACTACCGGCCTTTTTGGCAATAGTCCGAGGTGCGCAGATTGAGGTCTCACCCGAGGTAGTATGGGAGGGTGCTGGAACTAGGTTTCCACACCCTAGGGATATCTTGATGAAGTCTAGGAAGTTCACGAACTGATCTTGTGTGCTTGCGCTACTTCATGCAGCCATCTAATCTTCGCATAGCTCTGTAAAGAGCGAAGAGGTGCTGCCTAGAACCTTATTCTTGACTATGCTTTTATTACAGAACTAAACTTAATTAAGTGGGCCCAATATTCTCCTTAATAATTCAACATTCATAAAAAGTGCGTGCAATCATAAAACCGTAAAGAGATGCATAAATATAACAGAAGTGTAGACACAAAATATTCCATAATCAACTTATCTTTTATTGATCCTTTGTTTAGATACAATTCCAACTCCGCCCTGCACACTCAGCTGCAGAGCCTCTTCCTACTACTACAACCCAAGACTCAAACTTACAGACTCAGAGCGAGTTCCTCATTCAACAAAACCTGTTTCTTCTCCAAGCTGAACTAAAAACTTCCTTTTACACTTAGAGCCTCGCTCTATTTATACATTCCCATCATCCGCAGATCATGGGTAGGCCGACACATTCTATATTAAATTACATTATTTTAGGGCGGACAACCCTATATTCTTGTGCTCCGCGCCCGCATTTTGCGAGGTCTTTACATTACATTGACCAAAACTCGGGCTACAAGCCCCAAAAACTGCTGTGGGGGGATCTGCTACCCAACAATATACAAGGTAAGACATTTTAATAATATAAAATTTGGTCCAATCATTTTTAGAAGAAATGGAAATTGGAAAATATATATTTTGGAAAAGAGATGGAAACTTAGCCCTCCTTTGAATATTAACCCCTAAAATTTTCCATGCTTAAACCTCCACCTAACCCTATTAATGTCTAGTTCTTGGGTCGTCCCACCTTATAGGATAATACAACACAAGAACTCCCCAAATACCATAATTGATACACAATGAAATAACCAAGCAATCTTAGTGATCTAGTCAAAAACAAAATCAATGCATCATGTGAGGGACCATTTTAATTTAATATTATATTAATGATGATTTTTTTTTTCTTTTTTGCCCTTGGAAAAATTTGGGCAGATCAACCCCGAAGGTAATCTTTTAAAGCCCGTCGTCTAGACTCGCAGGGCCTAACCCCAAAGGCATCAAGGAGAATTGACCCTGTGACCTCCCATTCAAGGAGGTACTTAACAACGGGGACTTGACCAGTTGAGCTAACCCTTGGGGATCTATTAATCATGGTGTTATACTTTAAAATATACAACAAACTTAATTATTAATCAAGCTTAAGGACTAATCATAAAGTAACAAGTAAGATTCATATAACATAGTAGAACATAGAATACTAATGCATATGTGCAAGCTGTGGGTATGTAGCTAATATACACATACCTTGTACACATAATAATAATATTAATAATAAATTATCACAATAATCAATCACTTAGTAGGTAGGCTAATAACTAAGCATAACATAATAGGATTGGGGAGTGTGAGTTACACCAATATACACAACAAATTGAGATGCAAGAATACCTTTTTCTTGCACTACCTCCCATAGACCATCTACTCAATTGATAGCACCGAGTTTTCTTGCTCTTAAACCCACAAAACACTACCTTGTCTTATACAACTACAATGTACTACAAATATTCAACAAAGAGTAACATTAATGACTACTCAATTGTGACATGGATAACAAATGTCATACCTTCAAAAAACCTTGAGGAACCTCACACTCATTTGCAGGGGAGAAGAAATCGATAGAGAAAAAGAATGTGGTAAGGAGCGGGCATTATTTTTGTGATAGTATGTCAATGAAAGGAGGGGAAGGGACATGGGCCTCATGCAAAGTTGCACCCCACTTTGTCGAAATTTGTGGTTTTCAGTGTTTATTTATTTTTATTTATTTATTAAATTAAAAATTTTTTACAGTGTGTTTTTTATTTATATATATTAGCGTTCTTTTGTTACATATTTATATATATTAGAATTATTTGTTTATATTAACTAATATAAAAGAAAAAGAGTTAATGCAAGGATCAATATTATCATCAATTACCTAATTAATTAATGATTTGATGATAATAAATATTTAAATATTATAAAAATCGTATAATAGTCAAGATGGCTATGAGGTTAAGTTGTTAATTAATGAGTGACTAATTATTTAGTTAACAATATACTACTAATAGGGATGTAACTTGGGAAATTTGCATATGCATCATAGTGCTAGCCTAGTTAGCATTCACATAGAGTTAGTAGGTTACATGAACCTCACACACACATATGGTATCAATAACAATTTTTTACAAGCGTGTTTAAAAAGGAAAAGACTTACGCCTACCTCTATATATATGTGCACGCGTGAATAAGAGTAGGGAACATCTTAAATGATACTAAACATTTTTATGTGATTTAAATTTGACAATTCAAAATGGTAAGGACATAAGGAGATAGGGGTTAAGGATTGTCATCAAAAGGATGACCATCACCAAAAACACCACCACCATCATTCGATCTAGCCCTCATCTTGCACTCCTTGGAAGTAATAAATAAAACTTTAAAGGGGTGCCAATTAGTTAGGTAGAGTTGAAGCCCACTCCATATGGGGAGGGTAACCTTGAACGGTCAAGGAACTTAGAACAAGGACCTACACCCAAGTACATAACCTGAGTGCTTTAGAAGATCAAACTTTCAAATTTGGTTGGGGGGCATGCATGTGAACATGCAGAGGCATGGTTAGAAGGAACAACAAGGTGATTTGCACTAAACGAATATGCATCCCATTATAAGGTTTAGACAATGATTTTTCAATTCAAGGATAATGCCTTGAACTAGTAGGGTAGCTTGGAAAGGCAGTTAGACCTCACTCCATACATTATTTCCTAGGATTTGTTTGAGGAAATTTTGAGGAAAAAGTATCTGATAGTGTACTATGGGGAAAAAAATAGGAGTTTCCCATGCACAAGTACAAGGGAATTATAGAGTGGAGTATGAGATAAGATTTATGGATCTAGTCAAATATGTCTCATACATGGATACTTATTAGCGACAGGAGGACCAATTTATGTATGTATTAAATCCTAAGATTGAGTCAATGTTACAAATGAGGAAACCGTGTTTAGTTATTGAGGTAGTTTGAAGAGCACGTGGATCTTAAAATGGGGAACAAGGGATGTATTTCCACATCAACCAAGATTTTTGTGGAAGGTCCCTTGGACCTTCTCAAAGGGAGGAATTTCTATGCCACCACCATATAGAAACAAGGTTTCACCTAGAACAATAACAAATGGATTTCAATGGCTTCCAATCCAACTCCACCAGTATCTTCAAGGACTCGTGTCATTTTAAGATAACCATGTGGAGTTGTTAGTAGGGGAGAGGTTCTACCTGAAGGAGATCATTTTATAAGATCCACAAAACTCTATGCATAATATACTTTGTATTACTTATTGGGGGTGTGGGAAACCTCATTACCAGTGTGATTTCCCTAAGTAATAACCTAGTGCCACACATAGAGAAGGAAAATCCCTAAAGGGAAGATCGGGTATTGAACATCAAATTTGAACATCAATTGATAACCATTAAGTTGAACATTAATCATTGTGGTGAATACTTTATATATGTTAAATCATGTAGAATTAAAACTTTATTTGATTTTGGTCCAGCAGATAATTTCATTTCACAATATGGATTAAAAAATGTGGGTTGGCAGCCTATGAGCATGATAAATTGAAATAAGTTGAGATGGATTCTACGGTGAAACAAGTGGTAGGACCTAGTGTTAACCAATGCTTTACAAACTTTAGGGTGTGTGAAATTAAGTTAAAGGTGTATGTCACTGCATTGGGAGCATACGATGTACTCATGAGAATGGATTGTTTAAAATCCCATCAAGCTTTCATAGACTATTTCCAAAATGGATTATTTGTTTATATGATAAATGGAGGTCAATTGAGATCTATGGTATCAAGAGGGAAGTGTCCCTATGTTTCATCTTCATAATTGTTAGAAATTTTAACCAGAGAGATATAAATAATTGCAAGATTTACTAAGATGAACAATAAACCATTAACACATAAAAAACAAAAAACCCCATGCAAGCATAAACACCAATGTTTACCTTGGAAAAACCCAACTCTGGGGAAAAACCAAACCTAACAGAATTCCATTTGTCTCCTTGGCCAAAACCCTGTCCAATCCATCCAAGTGATTCTTTACTGCTCACCTCCCATGATACATTACAATAGTCTTATTGAACTTTTAAAGGCTCCAACACATCCATTACACGGGAAAATTACCATGGACAACATGGGCCCAAAACCACTATTATTGGCTCAATAAAATTTGACTCTTTCCCGAGTGAAGTTTTCCTAACAATACCCCCTTAAACCTTGACATGGGGTTTCCATGACTAAATATATCCAAACCGACGAAGTGAGTTAGCCTCGCTCACTCTAGCCCTTACCCCCCACAAATTTTATATCAAGGGTATTTTTTAACCTGACATTGCCCCTATGACCTAGGTATAACATCAAACTCTACTGTCAATTTTCAAGAGGTGTGCATGCCTTACCAAGTTTTACAATAGTATGTCCAATTGCATGCAATAAAATTTGACTCCATCATAGAATTTTTATTATTATTATTGTTGATATCCTCTTGCCTTAACACACTCTGAACCTTGTGCTCTCTTGGACCTCCCATAATCTGTCGTCTAATATCCATATACACTTGCTTCTTATTCATGCACCATGGCTCATAAACATGAATGAAAAATTCATCACACGCATATCTTGAGGGTTTTTCCATCTTCACATATAAATAATTTGCAATAAATGGATTTTCTTCCATGTATTCTTGGCTATGTTTAAGGTACCACTTATCGCCTTGCTCAACATCCGCTTTGATGCCTTTCACAGTGGAAAAATTGATTTTCTACCCTATCCATTGGCATAACAACAACACATGCCTACTTCTCAAGGTGCTGAAATCACACACCACTCCAAACATCTCATTATTTCAACCCACATTGCAAAGAAATAGCTTGAGGGATGCCCTGCCATGATCTCTCACAAATTTTGTTGAGGACTAAAACACACTCTTCAATTACTTGATGTTGGTTGTTTCATCCTCAACATCAAACAACTGTCTCATTATTGGCTTAGTGAGTCCTGACCCAAGTTCAGAGTTAGTTGCGCCAAACAAATCCCTACACTACTAGACCTTTCGGCATCAATCCGCGGAGCGCGGATTGAAGTCTCACCCGAAGTAGTATGGGGGGATGCTGGAACCAAGTTTCCACACCCAAAGATAAGCGTTATTTCATGTTATGCCCTAAAGCTACCTTCGTGCAAATCAATAAGCCTTTATGGCTTATTGATACAACTTCCTTTAATCAGCCTCTAAACCTTCGATAAGGTTTACGGCGGTCTCTCATGGACCTTGAACAGACTAATCAGCTACTTACGTGCATCAAATATTACACTTATCCCAACAATTATCCATATCGGCCTAAGTTTTCGATAACTTCAACATACAATAAGATAATCTTCACGAAGGCAGTTAACAACAATTGCGTTCATATAAAAATATAAATCATGTTAAGTCGCGAATCAACACATCATTATTTCATAAACCCATTATAACATAAGGTGCATTCATATAAACAGAAGTAAAGAGATAAACACAAATATTTCTACAACAATCTTCTTTATTAATATTCAATTCAACTTATAAACTCAAGACTTCCCTGCGCACTCAACTGCACACTCTACTCTAGGCCTCTACACACACAGCTGGAGAGCCATTATTCCTACTCTTCCTTGCTAACTCTTTAGACTTCTTCCATAGACCAAACTTCATTTCTTCCTTAGACATCCTAATACACACCTATTTATACAATCCCATGGTCCGCGAACCATGGGTAGATTTTCAAACGCTGACTCAACTTACATAGAAGAGGGGAAAAACCCTTTATGACTCTTGAATTATCTACGTGCTCCGCGACCACAAATTGCAGAGACTTTACATCTTTATACAACAAAACCTTGGTTTTTTCCCCAAAACTTGGGCTTTTGCTCGAAAATTGACCCTAGGGGATCCTATCCCAACAGGCCCCCAACACAAAGATTGTGACTTTCCCTAGTGTCACTCTGCTGGCGCGAAGATCTTACTGCGAAGATTCCCTAGCTCCACTTGCGCCACCGCTACCTCAGCCACGCTCTGCATGGTTGCCTGCTTAATCTATTCCACCAGCTACTCTCTGGTTGGTCTTGCACTGTCCTACTGGATTTTCTGTTGCGTACTCTGCAAGTTTGCCAATTTCTCCTTAATGTTGGCAGAGACGATGTAGGCCTCATCCAACCAAGGCCCCAATCTGGCCTTGAGTGCTGCCTCTTTCTTCTACACTGCTGCCACCTGTGCAAGCATCTGCTTTGCCTCCTGCAACTTAGCAAGGTGTTGTGGGGTAGCAACGGTGCATGTTGTTACCCTTACTTCATTATACTATGTCTGGATCTCACGCACTTCTGTATTCAAGAGCTATAGGTTGGTATCCTCCTACATGGTTGTGACTACCTCCATAGCCTACTCAAAAGGCGTGGTGCAGTCTACCACCGTGGCATCCACCATCACGACTCCATTCTTCACAACGACTTCACACCGTTCCCTTACCTCTGACGGAGTTGAAGGTTGTGACTTCAACTACAACTCTATTATCTTCAGGTTCAGATCTAACTGAACTCTGGCCACTTCCGTCTTGGCGTTGTGCACACCTGTAGCCAACTTTCTGATCTTCACCTCTAATGACGCTTCCACCAATATATGCAGTTCAGGGACTGTTTAGCAGGGTTCTGCCACTGCGGCTGCAAGTTGGGCGTGTTGCACCTGAGTTTTCTTTTGTTCCTCCAGCGCCTTTGACTTCTGAATGAACATCTAGTCGTTGTTCACCCTATACTCGCTGATGAGGCTGAGCACATGTTCAGCCACAAATAACTATCATGCACCAGGGTTAGCAACTGCTTGATCATAATTAAGTTGATGTTGGAGCGGTGGTAGTGAGGCACCCATAATAGGTTCAACAACCCCAACTAATTCACTCCGTAAATCCAGTCCACAAGCTCCAGCACGGTGACACTTGACTCTTTGTAGAACACCCTCTTCATGTAGTTTTATATTGCTAAGTGGGGGAACCTCTCATGGTTCACCAAATTCCAATCTTCCAGATTGAGATGGAGAATCCGCGCGAAGCCCAGACCTTCAAAAGGGATGTTCTCCATTAGCAAGGGTGTATTGAGGAGGAATTTTCCTGCATCTGGGTTCTTATGGACCTTCACTTTTCCCTTGCATGGAGGGATATAATCCAACAACTTGGATATTGGATCCACCCCCTCGGTGTCTATGTCCTCCATGCCCTCTTCAGCCTCCAAATCCACCACTTTCCCCTTCTCTTTTGCACTTGGTTTGTCTTTCTTCTAGGCCTGGGTAGTTGCATGCTTCCTTAGTGACTCACGCACCGGCATGGGCTTCTTCTACTTGTCCTTCTTGGGTTTGGGGACTTCCCGCACTGGCGTAGGCTTTGGCTTAGGCGACCTTAGTTTCGTAGGCACTGCAGTTGGAGTCTCCATGCTCATCACCTCTAGAGCAGCTCCCTCAAAGGTGACAACTCCTCCATTACTAGTTGTTTCTCCTAGTCCAAACATCGTGCTGAGGATAAACCGCTAGGTTTCCTCGGGTAACTTGTCAAATACAGAATTAACGACCAAATCAGTGTAAACTTGAGGATTCATAAGTAACCGACAGCTGAGCATTGAAATTCTAAGGACGCAAAGTGTTTTTTTCTAGATGACCACGTGTAATTTATAGGCAAATTCAAATTCAAATTTGATCGTTCCCCCAAAAATTCATTCATAAATGTTGGATTAGCGGCAAATTTCCAACGATTTCACTCTTAAATTTAGCCTTGAATGCATTAAATGCTGCCCCTCGCTCCTTTTAACCATATTCTAGCTGTCAAATCATGAACAATGACTATAACAGTTACTTTCTGGCACTGCTACGTGGTCTCTCCCCTATAGCGTATCTCCCTTCACGCTTCTTATGGTACTATGACAACATTCGTTTTCATGCAGACCCCCTGTCGCATAGCTCTATCAACTGGGGAGTGTAGTTTATAGTCCCGTGCCTCCTTGAAACTGTGTGGAGCACTAAGACTGTGCTACTGTCATGTAGTCATTGGGCTAGATCCTCGGTTTATGTCTTCAATCAGCTTCCATTTACCCTTCCCGAAAATGGGTCTCCATTCAACTTCGAGAGCTGAACTACTCCACCATTTGTAATCTCTTTGATAACATATGGCCCTAGCCAGTGCATCTAAAATTTTCCTGGAAAGTTATCAAAATTACTGTCATATAATAAAACCAAATCATTTACCTTGAAGGTGTGTAGTTTGGTGTGTGGATCGTGCCAAGATTTTTCACGTCCCTTTTGAACACGCTGATGGAATCCAGCCAAAAACCTATCTTCCTCGAATTCTGTTAGTTCTGCGAGCCTTTCTTCTAAGTCTCTGTGGTCCGCCATTCCTGTGAAATATACTATGCGTAGACTAGGGACAATGTATTCCATAGGCATTACATCTTCTACACCATAGACCAAACGAAAAGGTGTATGACTAGTAAGGTTTTTACAAGTAGTTTTGTAGGCCCATAACACTGCTGGTATGCGCACGTCCAAATCATTCCACTATGCGTTGCAAACCTTTGTCAACGCATTCTCCAATATCTTATTAAAATCCTCAATCGTTCCATTGGCCTGAGGATGGTATGGCGTACTCTTCTGATGGTAAACCTGCAACTCCTCTGTTAGCGCGCTGATCGTTTCATTGAGAAAATGCGTACTGTGATCACTCATCAATACCTTCGGGAAACCAAACCTAGTAAACACATATTCAAACAAGAATTTTGTTGTTGCTGCCACTGTACAATCCTTCATAGGCTGTGCCTTTGCCCATCTGGTCAAATATTCGGTCGCGCTGATGATATACTGTGCACCTGTTTTCTTGCCTGGAGACTGAATTGGTCCTAGAAAATCAATTTCCCACTTCTCAAATGACTACAATGAGACTTGTGGATTCAAAGGCATCTCATCCCTTCACGATGGCCTTCCTGTCCCTTGACATGCTTCACATGCCCTACAATATGCTTTACAATCCTTATGCAGCGTTAGCCACCACAACCCGATATGCAAAATCTTCTACACTGTTGCTTTTCTTGCATAATGCCCTCCCACATCTCGTCCATGAGCTTCAACAAGGATACTGTTTCTTTCAAAGTCGAGCACATAGCGTCAAATTATTTCGTCTAATCCCATTTTATATAAATGGCATGCAAATACAGAAAATTCTGTTGCACACACCACCAATTATTTCTTTTGTTGGATGGTGTATCCCTCTAGAGTTGTCCCTGTGGTCAGAAATTGAATAATGTTCACAAAGTGATTATCCACTACACGCACTGCGAAGAGCTGCGCGTCAGGAAACCCTTCCTCCAAATTGGTAGGATCCTCTCTTGTTTCAATGCACGACATATGGTCTGGCCCTGCATTCAACCTTCCTGGCTTCACAATCACCTCAAAATCATACTCCTGAAACAACAACATCCATTTTCAGATTCCCCCCCAACAGGCTTATTGATTAAATATTTCAACGCAGAATGGTCTGTGTACATCTTAAAATGTCTCCCTAGCAGGTAATGTCTGAACTTCTGGAGCGCATACACCATAGCCAAGCCTTCGTGCTCTATTGTTGAATAATTATTTTCAGCCTTAGACAACTTCATGCTCGTAAACGCTATAGGGTGATCCAGTTCTCCCTCACTAGCCTGTGTCAGCACTGCTCCTAGAGCAATACATGAGGCATCTACATGCACATGAAACTCCTTCTTCCAATCTGGGAAGACTAGGATCCACGCGGTGACCATTTTCTCCTTCAGTAAATCCAGGCTGCGTTGACATTCTTCATCCCAACATAATGTAGCATCCTTCTTTAGTAGCTTTTCCATAGGCGCGATAATCTGAGCATAACCTTTGATGAACTTCCAATAATACCCAGTGTGGCCTAGTGTTGCACGTAGCTATTTTACACGTCTTGGCACCTCCAAATTAATTATTACCATGATCTTAGCGGGCCACCATGATTCCTTGTTTGCATACCACATGACCAAATAAGATCCCAAAATGGATACACAACAAGAATTTCTTTAGGTTTAGCACAATCTGATACCTTCGACATGTATCCAACATTAAGCAGAGGCTGTCTACATGGCACTTGACTAGCCCTAACACTTTCTAGTCATCGAAATAGACCTCCAAGAATTTGTGAATGAACTCCTTGAATGCTGCGATGACCACGCGCAAGAAGATCACCGATGCATTTTTAAGTCTAGAAGGCATCACTGTATACTGGAAACATCCCCATTCTATCATGAAGGTGCTCTTACTCCTGTCTTCTAGTGCAATATTTATCTGATGGTATCTAGAGAACCCATCAGTGAATGAATAAGCCTCCTGCCCACCAACATTATCCAGTACTTCATCTGTGAACAAAGTTGGAAAAGGATCATGAACGCAAGCATTGTTGAGCTTCTTGAGATCTATGCAAATCCTTATTTCATCCTTCTGCTTCTTTTCCTGGATGACCATTGGACTCACCCAATCATATTCCTCCACTGGTTCAACAATACTCGCTATAGGCATCTTATCCAACTCCAAGCGGACCTTTTCCTTGTATATGGGATTAAGGCAATATGACCTCTCCTTAACAGGCTTCACGTCCAGTTTCAAAGTTATTTTCATCACTCCCAAATCGCCTATGATGCCTTTTAAGTTTGAAAATTTTGTGGGAAATAAATCCTGATATTTGCGGAGCAACCCAATGACTTTATCGACTATAGCATCATCCCAGTAATCCCCCTTCACAAACTTTGGTTCCGCTTATGTACCAATATTTACCTACTTAGTTTTCAGTGGTGCGGTGACGTTGGGGTTCTCTATTTGTGGTCCCTATACTTCGCATTAGCCTTCTACTTCGGGGATGTTAATATTCCTTGGATCCTCATCCTCTCCTTGAACAGTCATATTATAGATTTCCAGCACATAGCGCAGCTAGGTGCTCCAATCCGGTTGAATCAATTCCAACGAATCCTGCGAAATTCTGAAGATTGTTGCTTTAATATCCTGTAGCACTTCATCAATACTTTCGAATCTGTCTTCAAAGTTGACATCCCATAGACCAAACTTCATTTCTTCCTTAGACATCCTAAGACACACCTATTTATACAATCCCATGGTCCATGGACCATGGGTATATTTTCACGACTCAACTTACATAGAAGAAGGCCAAAACCCTTTATGACTCTTTAATTATCTACGCCCTCCACGACCACAACTTGCAGAGACTTAAAATCTTTATACAACAAAACTTGGGATTTTGCCCCAAAACTTTGGGATTTTTCCCCAAAATTGACCCTAGGGGATCCCATCCCAACACTCACTCAAGTGCTTTCTCTCTTAAGAACGCGCCACAAGTCCTCAACTAACTTCTGTAGGGCCTTGGCTATCACTACCAACATTCTTTGTAACCACTTTTGGGCCCTCACAGGCAATGCCCCCTCATGGTTTAAAAGTTTCTTGAGTTGCTTTTTGGTGTTGTTCTTGAGTGACTCCTAAACCATCACTACCCAATTTTACTTTGATTGTGTTATTAATAATGACCTTAGCTGCAACACATCCTCCTAACCTCCTCACTACATGCAATGGATAATACACACATTGAAATATGCATTACTTTCATCGATCTCAGAGCCAAGAGTAGGTGGTTGAAGACAACCTCATTTTTTTATTTGCTATGTAGACAATGAAATCACTTGATTCCATGGTTGAATAACTATGGCCATTGCTATGATGCATTCCAACCTAGGTGGCACTTGCAACAATAAGGATTTTGAGATCCCTTGCTAGGCCATCATTCAAGCTTTTAGCTCTCCACCCGACATAAATATTTGCACATGCTCATCTTCCTCAATGATCTAGATTTAGATCTACAATCTATACCAATAGATCTTACCTCTTTCAACATCAGAAAATACAACTCGACTACCTACATGCTGCCATAAATTGAGAAGCATGCTAGATCAGTAAAAACAAGAGAAAATCAACCACGCACTACAAACACAACTCACAAACTTAGTGCTTCCTTCCACACTTCATATTAGCCATGTTTCCTTACTGATCTGTGATTGGATCTCTCCATCCACGAGGTCAATTAAATCATTGGAAACAAAAGAATCCCTCTGAAGCCAAAACACATCCACCTTCGACTCTAATACCAAATGTTAGAAAATTTAATTAGAGAGATATAAATAATTACAGAATCTTATTGAGAGGAATAATAAACCATTAACACATAAACAAAAAACACATGTAAACATAAACACTAATGTTTACCTTAGGAAAACCCAAACTCTTGGGAAAAACCTACCCTGATGAAATTCCATTAGTCTCCTTTGCCAAAACCCTAGCTAAGTTGGCCAAGTGAGTCTTCAATGCTCACTTCCCTTAGCACATTACAATAGGTTCTTCTCGACCTTTTAAAGGCTCCAACACATGCAATCCATGGGAAATTTACCATGGGACCAAAACCACTACTATTGACCCAATCAACTTTGACTCTTTTTCCGAGTCAAGTTTACCTAACAACAATGAATGTTAAACATTGTCTCAGGCAAGGGTGTAAATTGTACATGGTTGAGGCAATGAGTGACAATAAGGGGCCCTCTTTGTATCAACACTTAATTTTGTCAGAATTCGAGGATGTTTTCCACAAAGAGTTACCAGAGTCACCCCTTGAAAGAGAGCTTGATTTCATAATCGAACTAAAACTTAGTGCAAAGTGAATATCCAAGACACCATATGGGATGATATCTCCAAAACCCTATGAGTGGTTGATGTATTTGAAGGAACTATTAGAGTTGGGACATATTAGGCCCAATATTTCACCTTAGGTTGCGCCAATGATTTTTGTCAAGAAAAAGGATGATTCCTTGAGATTGTCCATAAATTTTAGGGATTTGGATCGAGTCGTGGTGAAGAATAGGTGCCCAATACCTTAGATAATTTTAGGGATTTGAATTGAACTATGGTGAATAATAGGTACCCAATATCTTAGATAGATGATATATTTGATTAGATGAAGGGAGCAATGATTTTCTCAAAAAGTGATCTATAATTAGGATATCTTGAGTTAAGGATTAAGGAGGGTGAAATTCTTAAGACCACCTTCCAAACTCAATTTAGGCACTGCATGTTCACAGTGGTGCCATTTGGTTTAATAAATGCACTATCAATATTCAGGATCCTCATGGATGGTGTGTTTCAAAAGTATTTCAACCACTTTGTACTGGGATTTCTAGACAACATTTTGATATATTCCAACCTATCAAAGTGATTTTTATTTCATAAGTAGATTCACTATCTTTGCCATATTATTTCAGTAGGGATTTTGATGGACTCCAAAAAAGGTGAAGGCCAAAATGGGTTAACCAACACCAAAAATGATCATTGTTGAGAAATGGAAACAAAAAATTCCAGTTTGATTTGTCCTTGAATTAAATTGTGAGTTAAATTTGAATTCTATTCTCTCATAGCAACGTAAATAGTTAAATTAAGTTTATCTAACTTACTTAACTTAGGAAATTTGATTTGGAAGTCTTTTGGAAGTCATGTATATGTTCTCCCTAATTTGTAGGAGTCAAGTGTGAGTTAATTATGAGCTTAAAATAGAAGACTCAATTTCATGACTCAATTCAGATAGATTAGTTCTCAAGTTGATTAAGAGAGCTAATAGTGAGTTAACACCCAGTGGTGACACTAATGAAATCCACCAATGCTACTCTAGTTAACTGAATATTTACTCATCAAGACCTCATGCATGTCGATTCTAAGAAAGACCTAGTTGAGACTAGAGTGTAGGGACAATGTACTATTTGTTTTAGATTTTTCTGAGTTTCATTGATAGTGCATGCATTCAAGAACTGATCCTTGAGGGATTGCACTAATTTTAGAGGCTTTATTTCCCTTAAATACAAGCTATCCTTCATAGGAATTACACATTGGAATAAAGACTTGGAGAGCTTGTGAATTGACTAAGCTTTGGTCTTGAGCTTTCTTATGAGTTGGAGATTGAATTTGCTGAGTGCTGGGATTGCTGGGATTGTTCTAGAGAGAACAAGAATTGTAATTTCATCTTGATTTTCTAGATTAATACAAAACAGATAGTGGGGTTTTGAGTTGTGGCTTTCCCTGGATATTTATTATGTTATGTGCCTTTGATTCTTTCCTTTATTGATTATTGTTTGCTTGATGTTTATGGGCTTCCACTTTAAAGAGTATAAGTAGATTCTTGTCTCTTGCTTTACCAAATTTCATTAGCTTGTGAATCTATAGGATTTTCTGCATGCTATCAGAGCAAGATTTTTTTTGGGCTGAACGTTTGCAGGGAAGGTCTGAAAATTGCTGTGCAAAATTTTCAGAAACAAATTGCAGATCTGGATTCCTTGGGAAAAGATACCTAAATTCAAAAAACAAATAGACCGAATTAGAGTTCGAATGAGGGAGATATTGTTGATTTAAAATTATCTCTCTATAGGAGATATCGAAGTGTGTAGTTTCTGGGTTACAGGTGAAAGTCGAATTTGCAGTACATACTTCAGGATCGACAGATGGTGTTCCATGGGTTGAGGCTTGAGTATGCCTTGGAAGGCAACTCAAATGTCATTGGCTGGAGGGAAATGATGGAGGCTGTGCTAGAGGATAATGGCTTAAAGGAATTTGTTGAACAAGTAATTCCTAAGCCAGCAACTGCTGACACATAGAACTTGGCTAAGTGGAATAAGTGTGGGGCGAAGGCAAGGTAGATAATCCTTGATGGATTTCGAGATCATATTGTCTCAAGTCTCCAAGGAAAGGAAACCCCACATTCTATGTGAAAAACATTGATGGACTTGTATCAGAATAACAATGATCAAAGGAATTTGGAATTGAAGGATAAACTTCATAAAATCAAGATGGAGAAAGGCGAGACGATTCCAAAGTACTTGACCAAGTTCACTCAATGTCGGGATGAACTTGGAAGTGTTGGAATCACAGTTTTTGAGGAGGATATGGTGTGTGTTTATCTTCTTGGACTCCCAAAGAATTGGCATAGTTATCAGGACTCTGTCAATGGTCGAGAGAAGCTGCCAGATTGGGAACGACTATGGTCCGATTTGATGCAGGATGAGATTAGGAGGAGCACCAGGGATGGCTCTTCATCAAAGATTGATGATGAAGAGAATTATGCGTTAGTGATTAAGGCGAGGAAGGGGAAAGGTAAAATTTCTCGTTCCAAATTAGATTCTTATCATGGAGGTAAGAAGAAGGACATGAAGAAAGTTAAATGCTTTCATTGTCACAAGATGGGTCACTTTGCTACAAATTGTCCATTGAATAAGTACAAGGAGAAGTCCTCGGGAGGAGAGGCAGGTGAGGCTTTCGCCTCCCAATTCGAATTGGAATTTCCCCTCATTGCATTCATGGTGTCTTCAATGATGGGAAGTGTCTGGTACTTAGACAACAAAACTTCTTTCCACATGGCTGCCATCAAAGAGTTATTCTGTGAACTGGAGGAGAAAGATCTTAATATGCATATCGAGATGGGTGATGACGGTAAGTATAGTGTTATTGGTGTGGGCACTATTACTTTTTAGAGAGAGTGTGTGGCTCCACTCACCTTGAAGAATGTTATGCATGTACCCGACTGACAAAGAACTTGGTATCCATTGCCATGCTTGACGATAGAGGCTATGATGTGATCTTTTCGAAAGGAAAGGCATTCCTTTGACACATAGCCACGGTTCAAGTAAAGAAGATAGGGATTCATGTTCAGAATCTCTATAAGATAGAGGTAGAGGATTATGTTGCTTTGAGTTCAAAAGTAGAAAAGATGTTAAGCCGAGATGTCGACGAGTTGTGGCACAGGAAATTGGGCCACTTGCATCATGGGGCTTTGAAGATATTGCAGCAAATCTCTACCGGTATTCCCAAAGGTATGCTTGAGCAAGTTGATACCTGCAAGGGTTGTACTTTGGGAAAATACACCAAGTCTTCCTTTGGAGAGAGAGACATGCGAGTAGAGTCTATTATGGGGAGAGACCATTCAGATGTGTGTGGACCATTCTCGACAACATCCATGGTGAAACACATGTAGTATGTTATATTTGTTGATGACTATTCTCGTAAATGTTGGGTATTTTTTACGCAGAAAAAGGATAAAAATTTCACAAAGTTTTTTGAGCTATAAGCATTGGTAGAGAAAGAGTCTGGTAATAAGGTTAAAGCTCTACAAAGTGATAACGATGGTGAGTATGTCTCCAATGAGTTTAAGAACTTTTGTGCAACGGAAGGGATTAAACGAGAGTTTATGACACCCCATAACCGTCAACAGAATGGCGTTGCCAAGAGGAAGAACAAGAGCATAGTAGGGGCAGCAAGGGCGATGTTGCATGATAAGGGCCTACCACTACACTTGTGGGTTGAGGCATGCAACACAACGGTTTATGTTTAGAACCATAGCCCACATCAAATACTTGAGATGAAGACACCAGAGGAGGCTTATTTTGTAAGAGGCTAGATATTGGTCACTTTAGGATTTTTGGATCATCGATTTATTTCCATGTGACCAAAGATGCACAAAAGAAGCTTGAGCCAACAACAGAGTTGCAGATATTTGTGGGGTACACTGATAAACCCCACAACTATCGGGTGTACGTGCCAACCATTTAGATGACAATGGTTCACAGGGATATCAAGTTCGACGAGGAGAAAGCCATGTGAGTATCCCTTGAGAGGGAGATTGAGCTACATGAGGATGAGGAGATTTTAGCTCCTAAGGTTGAGGGGCCTCAAATTGATGTGAAGTAGCCACATGCAGAAGTTTAAAGAGTGGAGACACCCACTTAGAGAGAGTCTTCCAGAGAGGGAAGAAAGCGCACTAAAGAGGTCGACATATTATCAGATGATGCATGGGAGAATGTGGGAGAGCCCTCTTCTCGACACATACAGAGGAGGTCACTAGAGAGGTACATTAGATACATGGAATTTATGGGTGCATGTGTTGTGACAAAGCCATCTTCCTTTTAAGAAGTAGTGCAATCGCTGTTTGGGTTGATGCGATAGTGGAGGAGTATGTCTCCATAGTTCAAAATAGTGTTTGGGATGTGGTCCCGAGACCGAAGGACAAGTCAATTGTGAGCTATTGTTGGCTTTACAAGGTAAATAAAGCTACATATGATAGTGTGGAGAAGCATAAGGCCATATTTGTGGCCTGTGGGTTTTCATGGGTAGAGGGATTGACTATGATGATACATTTTCTCCTGTTGCACGGTATTCGTCAATCAAATCTATTTTGGTACTGTAAGCAAATATGCGCTGGAAGATCCATCAGATGGATGTGAATATTGCCTTCCTCGATGGCATGATTAAGGAAGAGGTGTACATAGAGCAACTCGAAGGTTTTGAAACCTTGGACCATGAGTTTCATGTGTGCTGAATCAAGAGAGCGTTGTGTGATCTAAAGAAAGCACCTCATGCTCGGTACACCATGATAGATAGCTACTTCACTAGGTTGGGCTTCACAAAGAGTGAAGCGAACGCGAACCTGTATCACATAGTGGTGGAAGATAAGCTATTGATCATTGTACTTTATGTAGATGATCTTATACTGAAAGGTGATGAGAAGCTCATCAAATATTGCAAGGAGACATTGTAAGAGAGTTTGAGCTGAAGGACATGGGGATCATGCATTACTTTCTTGGCATGGAGGTATGACAAAGAGAATGGGAGTTGTTTGTATCTCAGGGCAAGTATGCCAATGAGATACTCAGGAGATTTTGCATTAAGAGAAGTAAACCCATGGAGACTCCTTTAGCTGGTAACTAGAGGAAGGAGGATGCTACTTTAGGGGAATTAGTGGAATATACTATTTACAGGTAGCTTGTGGGTTCACTCATGTACTTGGTGAACACACGACCGAAAATGTGCTATGCAGTTAACTAGCTTAGTCAAGCGATGTATAGGCCTACCAAGTTGTATTGGAAGGAGGCAAAGCATGTATTGAGATACCTTAGAGGCACTACTAAGTTTGGGTTATGGTATAGACAGACAGAGGGAGTGAAGCTTCAAGGCTTCACCAATGCAGATTGGGTCTGGAGTCCATTCGATAGGAAGAGCACATCAAGAGGGATCTTTAGTATTGGTTCAACAAAAGTTTCTTGGTACAACAGGAAATAGAGATTGGTTGCACTCAGTTCGACAAAGGTAGAGTACATGGCTGCAAGTCAAGAAGCATGTGAGGCTATCTAGATGAGGAAGGTCCTGGTTGGTTTGTTTGGTTAGCAGATGGATCCGACAGTGATTTATTGTTATAATCATAGTTGTATCAAACTCTCTAAAAATCCAGTCTTTCATGATCGATCCAAGCATTTTGATATCCAGTATCATCATCTCAGAGATTGTGTATTGAGGCAGATCATGTTGTTATATTACATTCCCACGGAGGAGCAAGATGTTGACATCTTAACAAAGGCATTATCAAGATGTAAATTCGAGTTTCACAGAGACAAGATCGGGGTAGTTGATAATACCTTTCTTGTTGAGAGGGAGTGTTGAGAAATGGCAACAAGAAATCCCAATTTAATTTTTCCTTGAATTAAACTGTGAATTAAAATTGAATTCTATTCTCATATCAAATTAAAAATAGTTAAATTAAGTTTATTAAACTTACTTAACTTAGGAAATTGGAATTGGAAGTCTTTTGGAATTCATGTATATGTTCTTCGTACTTTGTTGGAGTCTAGTGTGAGTTAATTGTGAGTTGTAAAATAGAATACTCAGTTTCATGAGTCAGGTCAATTAAATTAGTACTCAAACTGGTTGAGGGAACTAATAGTGAGTTAACAGTTAGTGGTGACACTAATGAACTCCACTAGTGCTACTCTAGTTAACTGAATATTTACTCATCAGAACCTCATGCATGTCGATTTTGAGAAAGACCTAGTTGAGACTAGAGTGCAGGGACAATGTACTATTTGTTTTAGATTTTTCTGAGTTGCAATGATAGTGCATGCATTCAAGAACTGATCCTTAAGGGATAGCGCTATTTTTAGAGGATTTATTTCCCTCTAAATACAAGCTATCCTTCATAGGAATTACACATTGGAATAAAGACTTGGAGAGCTTGTGAATTGGCTAATATTTGGCCTTGAGCTTGCTTATGAGTTGGAGATTTAATTTGTTGAGTGTTGGGATTGTTCTAGAGAGAACAAACATTGTAATTTCATCTTGATTTTCCAGAATAAAACAAAACAGATAGTGGGGTTTTGAGTTGTGGCTTTCCTTGGATATTTATTGCATTATGTACCTTTGATTCTCTTCCTCTATTGATTATTGTTTGCTCGATGTTTATGGGCTTCCGCTGTAAAGAGTAGAAGTAGATTCTTGTCTCTTGCTTTAGCAAATTGCATTAGCTTGTAAATCTACAAAATTTTATAAAATCATGATGTGCAAAGAGTCATGCGGGTAGAAAGTTATTATTGAATGTTGGTGGAAGTGTTATTGAAGATTGTGAAACCCATCACTACATTACAATGCAAAGGTTCCAGGTACAAGTGGGTGAATGAATGCAAAACTGCATTCATCAAGCTGAAGATATTACTAAATAGTGTATCAATTCCATCATGAAAGTCTAAAGAGTATATTCACTCCAAGGGATCTGAATGTTAGAAAAAAGAAGATGGAGCTAATTAATGAGGGAGTATAATTTTGGTATTTCATACATTTAGGGAAATGAGAATGAGGTGGTTGACGTGGTCTCTCCCTTATATCCCTAAGGTTCAATTTGAGGGAGTGTGTGGTAGAAAAACTCCTTGGAGATAATTTATAGTTAAAGGTTACATCAACCCTCCAAAATAGGAAGCAAATAGAACCAAAGTTTGAGAGCTATGTCCTTAAATTTGACGGAATGTTGAGATTTCAAGGAAGGATGTATATCCCTGAGGAATGAGATGTGTGAATTATCCTCAAGGAATTTCATAGAGAACTTTAGTATGTGCATCTTCGTGTGAAGAATATGTATGCAGACATGAAAAAAATTGGCTTTAGGGCAACGATGAAGCTTGAATTAGTTCAGTTTGTCGCTAAGTGTCTTGAATGTCTGTAGGTGAAAGCTAATCATCACCACTTAGTAGGACTCCTACAACCACATGAAATTCCTATGTCCAACAGGAAGTCATTTCTATGGATTTCATTGTGGGTTTGCCACTCATGTCACAACAACACAATACCATCCTAGTCATAGTTGATAAGTTTACCAAAAATATCCATTTCATCCCAATCGAACACACTTATGATGTCATCAATGTGGCACGAGCATTTAAAAGTGAAGTCATCCATGTACATGAGTTTCCAATAAAGATCATAGTTGATACTTTCAATTTACATTCATGTTTTGGATAAGATTGTAGTTATCATTAGGGACTCAATTGAACTTTGGCACTACATATCATCTGGAAACAAATTGGAAAATTGAAAGATTGAACTAGGTTATCAAGTACATGCTTAGAATGTATGTTATGGATAAGTACACTCATTGGGAGAAGTACCTACCTTTGGTAGAGTTCAATTACAATAACATTTACCATAGTTTGATCAGGATGTTTCCTTATCAAGCTTTATATAAAAGGCCATGTACAGTATTCCTGAGTTAGGAAAGGCTAGAGGATCAAGTAATTGTATGGCTTGAATTGTTCCAAGAAATAGAGGAGAAGGTGAATCAAATTAGAAAATTATCAATGGAATCATATGGTATACAAAAGAATTATGTTGATGCACATAGGACTGGTTACAGTTATGAGGTGAAGGGGATGAAGTCGTCAACTCAATTTAATGGACCCTTTAAGATTAGTGAGAGAATTGAACTAGTCTCCTAGTGTCTTGTACTCCCATCACACTTACATAAAAATCATGATGTTTTCCATGTATATGTTTTACAACATTATGTTGTTGATGAATCTCATAAAATTAGTTGGAGGGAATTGCAGATCTTGAATGCAGGAACTGCTATGCTCAAACCATTATGCCTATTAGACCTTAGGGTTCAATAGCTCAAGCATTGTTTGGTAGAACGGGTTAAGTTCTAAAGGTACATGTATAGCTTGGAATATACTACCTGGGAGGATGCAAAGACCTTAAGTGGAGAATACCTGTCACTTTCTTGACCATAACTTCAAGATGAAGTTTATCAAAGGTGGTTGTATGTGACACCCCATTTTGACTTAGGCACCCACTTATATTGAGGCTCTAATTGTATTTTCATGATGTGTTATCCATGAACACAATGTAATATTGTTTCACTTTAAATTATGGAGAGGCGGACTTATTATGCTGATAGGCACTCTACAACCCAGTATGGGGTAGATTTGTAGGGGTAATGTAAGTATGTCAATATTTTTGTAAAACTTTATGTAATGTAATATAATTGTATGTTGACTTGGGTAAATATTTTAAAATTAAATTAAAATTAAAAATAATAATTAGCTCCACTTTTGGGAAATCTATATTAGCTCTATTTTCTTGATTTGAATTTCTATCACTCTTGAATTTACAATGAATTTTTATTAATTCATTTTTAATTTATATAATTTTTTTATTATTTTTTGTTGGGTAATTCGGGTAAAATTGACTTCTGTCAAGTTACTAATTGTTTTTTGAGCTCTAGGTTTATGAGAACTCATGGTATTCATATGGAATATAACTTATTTAAAGGGGGAAGCAATCTAAGTAAATGTTCCCTTCATATCCCCAATAATTTTAATCCTTTTATATATTTTTTGAATATAAAAATTTTATTTCTTAATTTGCAGTGTTTGGCAAAATTGTGTTTGGCCAAAAATACCTTTCACATTATGTTAGTGTCATCTTCTATTTTAGACTTTTTTCAATATTTTTATCTTCTAAAATAAAGTTGGAATAAAATTGCAACTTCGGAATTATATTTTTGTGTTATTAACAAAAAATAATTAATTTATGCTTATTATGAATTCATTTGGTTTTTTGTAGGGGCTTCTACACCTCAATAACCATTTCCTTCTCTCAAATCTTTCAATAAGAACAACAAGTGTAAGGTTTCATGTGGAAGGTGAAAGTATCATTAGTTGGACTTACATTCAAAACAAAATTGTGTCGGTGAAAGTATAATCTTGATTTGGTAGAAAGAGTTTGATATATTTACTATTGCTTAACCAATTGTAATATTATCATCATGAGTAAGTTGCAGAGAGTGAGGTCATCGCCTCTGAAGATTTGTAGGGAGTCTGACAAGATTCTAAAGCATGCCCTTGAAGTTCAGTTTGTTTCATTGATGTGGATCGTCTCCTTTTTTTCCAAATTTGTTGTTCAGACCACAACAACTTTTATCTCCAATTAGTTTGAAATATCTTCTTCTATTCAACCCCAATTTTAACAATTTCTTGTATACACTTTCCGAACTAAATTCCAACCCTCCTCGAAGTTCACCATGAATAGCTCGACCATGTAACCACAATCACCTTTCATGACTACTTTATATTTTTGCAAAACTCCTTAAGAGTATTAAATATATGAGCATGATAAAATATTCCAAAATGACTAGCCTAAATCCACCTATACATCTTAAACATATGAATTGAATACTTTTCTGTTATACTGAGTTTTTTGTAATTTGAACATATCAATTGAATACTTCTTTCTCAATATTCTTTATATTGAGAATTAAATGAAATTTTAGAATTTATTTTTGAAGGAATTTATTATTTAAATTTAATTATTATATATATATATATAATAAACAAACTATTTTCCAGGTTTAAATATAATGTTTTAGATTCTTGAATTCAAATATCATCAGAAAATAATTAGCGTGACGAACCTAGATCTATATTTATGTATTTAGCATATTACTCGAATATTTTTTCTCAATAGATTTTATATTGAGAATTAAATGAATTTTTAAAGCAATTTCTTTATAAAATTTAGAAATTCGATATTTGTGTGTGGGTGTTAACTATTTTCTAGGTATATATTTAATGTTTTAAATTAATGAATTCAATATTTTTTGAAATATCCTCTCAATTTAGATTTAATATCTTGAATTCATGAGTCAATTAAAATAAGGTTCATTATTACAAAATTTTTAAATATATATTCAATTTTAACCTAAGGAAGCATGCATGTATATATACATACATATATACATAAATAGATATAAGCACATAGAACCATCTTAACTCTGCATCTATCAAGTGTATAGAGGGATCAAAGCTCTCGAGGTGCGAACACTTCCTCACATTTTCCACTCAGAAAGAAATTTTACACCTCTAGATATTTGATCCCTCTTAGCGCTTTATAGATCCAAAATTAACATGGATCTAGGATGGTCTATATAAAACACTAAATTGATCATGGTTATGTTGTTAAAAATAGATGATGTATAATTTGCTTCCAACATGTAGGAGTTAATTGAAAAATATCAATACGTGTAAACTAGGTTTGATGATACGTTTTAATCACGATCACATGCCTACATATATTATTATGCATGCAGTCATGTTGAAACTTAACCTATAGGTTGAATGGGCTATGCAATACAAAAAGAACCATACCAGTAATTGGTCAATGTCAAAGATATATAATGATAAATAGTATGACATGAATAATATTTATGTATTTTTATTAAACACACACATTGTTATGATCATACGAAAATACAGGTTTGCAGGTAACATGACTTCCTAACTAGGTAATCCAATGACAAATCAACCAAAACCAACGCTGTAGTATGGTCCATGATAGGGTGTTGACCTTAGTTTTGTGAGTAGGGGTGGAGGCATTTCCCACCATGTATCCTCAGACACTTAGAGTCATGGGAGAATGATGTTACGTCGCACTCCCTAGACATGTGATGTTGGCTACTAGTTTCTTGCTGGGAAGCTTGGTCAATGCATTGACACTTCCACTTATGGGTTCTATCTACACTTAAGTTAGTGGAATTGACATTCTAGGGTAGTCCAATAGAGTAGGGATAAGATGTGGAGGATGGAAGTAGGTTAGGGGGGTAATATGCTAGGAGTAATTAAGAGTGTTACTAGGTTCTATCATGTAGCCATAGTTCCTGACTTATTCCATGTTTCTTGTATTACATGTTTAACTCAACTAAAATAAACTATGGAAATGTTTAATGTTCTATGGTTTTGATTGGTGAAATTATGATATTATTATTGTTTTATGCAATTTTTTACTTCATTATGAGATTTGTTGCATTATTAATTAGGTGTGAGGATACAAGAAACTTGCATTAGGTGTGATGGCTAATGTTTTTTTTTTTTTTCCAAACTGTGGTTCACTATCACTGAGTGGCTGATACATCCACAGGTAATAATCTGGGCAGATCCACCCGCTAACTTATTTGGTCAGGCCTAACCCCAAGGGCGTCGAGGAGATTTGACCTCCCAATTGACAAGGTACTTAGAAATGAGAAATCGACCAATTGAAATATCCCTTGGGGCTATGATGGCCAATGTTATTAGTAAAAGCACAAGCTATGTATGCACTAGCGACGACACATGTACACTAGTATTATTATGGTGTATTATGCCTGAATTGATTTATTAAGTTCATAAGTTTAGGGTTATTATTGATATACATAGTTATATTAAGTTAATTGATTGATTAATTTAATTAATTTAATACAATTAATCCAATGGTAAATTTAATGTTATATTAATAATTGCTTTGAATGTCACATTGAAAATTAATATCCAGTTCATATAATATTTGCTAATATAAAATCAAAATAGAATAACATTAAATGCTACATAAAAACAAATTAGATTGATATTTCATGTTATACTAAATAAATTTAGAATAATACTAAATGGTTATTTAATTAAAATGACAAGAATATTAATTGATTTACAAAATCAAATTAGTTTGGATTTGGTTGTAGGAAGTGACCCAGAGGTAGGTGAATTTATGAGGGGAAAGGCAGTGGAAGAGGGGGAATTTATGAGGGGAAAGGGAATGGAAGAAGGGGAATTTATGAGGTGAGAGGCAATGGTAGAGGAGGATAAAGAGGGAATGCACATAAAAGAAGGGAGTTGACATTTCTTTGAAATAGAGAAGAGAATGAGTGGAATAGGGGTGAAACTAAGGTAATTTTTGATAACATTGGACTAATTTGGTATTGATAAGACTATGGGAGTTGGTTTCCATCTTGGGAATTGAGCTTGTGCATAAATACTGTTGGTTGTGGTTTTGGGACATTAGGCACATAAGGCGAGGAAACCCTTGGAGGTTTCCTAAAGCTAGGGAGTTGGAGAGGTTGCTCCTAGTTGGATGGGAGGAAATTCTGCTAGGGAAGTAACTAAGGAGCGGTAAGGGAGGAGTGGACATGGGAGACTATGTGCTTTTCTATTTTCCATTGATATGGAAGGTTGTTGATGAAAACGAAACTGGGGTTCTACAATTTTTCTTGATTTTATTACTCTCAATCATGGACATGTGGGTTATGGCCCATGAAACCTAGTTTTTTTTTCCTTGCCATTCTTTTATCCATGGAGCTAGCACACTTCAAGATCCCCAAACTCTCAAAATTTCAAGACTGTTTGGTGTTGTAGTTAAGCACTTAACCTTATGGTCTAAACTTTCTATACACACTATGAAATGTGCATGTATGCATGGTCAATTCCTCATGCTTATATGCACGCAATGCTAGTTCTTATGCTCCTTGGGAAAGACCGCATATGACACAACTAAAGATCAACGACCTTCATGTATTGATTAATCTATTGGTGAATCCATGCCCTCCAACATACTATCGGCCATTTCCATGCAACATCAATTTCCTGATCTCTTAACTCGTGGCTTTGGTCATACTTTCACCTGCATTGTGACAACAACCCCTGAAAACAAATCTCTCGATTCGGGCCTATTCAATTCATAATCAGAACTATAAGCGACCAATTTTCACTCATAAGTAATGTGGATCATTCGACTCTCCTACTTTGAACCATGAAAAACATACGCAACAAAAAATACATCACATGCCATGCATATATACCAGTTACGCATAACGAAATTATATAACGCATGAATAAAAAACACACAAGGATAATTTATTAAAAAATCCACGATTACATCTTGTGCCTCTCTAGGCCTAACGACTCTTGTCATCCCTACAATAAACTGGCCCCCTTTCAATGCCTGAAGGCTACAATTTATATAAAATACATTACGTTGTTGTGGATAATTTTGGATCCACGATTTTCTCCACAAGGCTCTCAACATAATCCATAAGAGCCCTCACAGATTTGATTTTTTCATGCTTTTAATGCTTTATAAAATATATATTACCCTACCTTTTGATAGTTTTGATTTTTGGAACTCATTCTTATTGATTTTCTTGGAGGTGGTTCTATGCTCCTACATTAGACTCCCAAGGAACAAAAAATCATGACCTCCTGGTCATATACTTTTGGTAGTCTCATAATGACTTCAACTTGTTAGTTGCAACATAACACTACAGTAACAAGTCTCCACCTTGTTACACAATACATCACCAAACTTTCTCCTAAGCTTGGAATTTTTTCATCTTCCTGGTTATTTTATTTGGAATCCTATGAGCACTCCTTGCTCTATAATGGTGCAAATATTCTCACCTTCTTTTGTTGTCACTTGCATATAGAAAACAAAGCTCTTACTAGATCTTCGATAGCACTTGATGAAAACGAATTTTGGGGTCCTATCGTTTTTCTAGTTATTATTATTCTTGAGCTTGGACTTGTGAGTTATGGCCATGAAACTTGTTATTTTTTCCCTCGTATTGTGCAACATTCTTGTGGATTCGTGGAGCTCACACACTTCATGATCCCAAAACTCTCAATATTCCAAGACTATTTGGTGTTGTGGTTAAGCACTTAACCTTGTGGTCTAAACTTCTATGCAACATGCATGCATGCATGGTTAATTCCTCACACTTGTATGCATGCAGTGTTAGTTCTTACACTCTTTGGGAAAGACTACATACAACCTAGTTGAAGATCAATTCCCTTCACATATTGATTCCTCTGTCGGCTAATCCATGCCCTCCAACACACCATCATTCATTTCCATGCAACATCAATTTATTGATCTCTTAATTCGTGGCTTTGGACATGCTTTCACCTACATCGTGAATGCAACCCCTTCAAATAAAACTCTTGATTTAGGCTTGTTCAATTCATAATCAGAACTATAAGCGACCAATTTTTTCTCATAATTAACGTGGATCATTCAACTATCCTCCTCTAAACCATGCAACACATACACAACCAAAATACATCACATGTCATGCATGTATACCAGTTACGCATACATAAATGATATAACACGTGCATAAAAAGCACACATGGACAATTTAAAAAATAATAATCCATAATTACATCTCATGCCTCTGTGGGCCTAACGTCTCTCAACCTGATCCTTACAATAAATTGGTCCCCCCTTTCAATGTATAAAGGCTACAATTTCTATAAAATACATCACATTGTTGTGGATCATTTTGGATACATGATTTTCTCCACAAGGCTCTCAATGTAATCCCTAAGATCCCTCATGGATCTGATTTTTTTTAGGCTTTTAATCCTTTACAAAACAGATATTGCCCTACCTTTTTGTATTCGTGCCTTCCTGAACTCGTTCTTATCGATTTTCTTGGAGGTGGGTCTATGCTCCTGCATCAGTTGTGATGTATTATTAGGGGGAAAGTAGATATGCATGTTGGGACCAAGCATAATGAATTTCAAAGAAATCTATATGAGTTCATTAAAGAGGGATATATACAAACCCTTCGAGGGATTTGATTAAGATCCCATAATAAGTCAACTCTCACGACATGGAGAATTTATTAAAGAAAAGCAACTCTCACATTATTAGTCAATTTGATTCCATACAAGTTATAAATACTTTGAAAGAAGAAATCCATCTAGATTTGTAGTTGGTCCTTGAAAAATATCTTCAGGTACTTGAGACACCCAAGAGTTTAACCCCTTCTTAAGGAGAACATGACCATGGAAATCCCTTGATTCTAGGAAGTGAAACACAAAATGAATGTCTTTATCAACACCGTTTTGCACAAAATAATGAAATAAGAAATATCATATAAGAAATGTTGGATATGGGGGCCATACATCCTAGAATAAGCCCTTACTCTTTGCTTGTAATCATTGTGTTTAAGAAGAGAGGCACTTGGCACATGTTTTTTTTATTGTGAGGCTCTCAACAAGTTGGTAATCCAGTAAAAATTATCCATCCTATTTATTAATGATACATATATACATACATACATGTATACATATATACATCAATACATACATATAATCAGCCTAGATCCATCTTAGCTCTATATCTATCAAGCCTTGAGAGGGATCAAATCTCTCGAGGTTTGAGCCTTTCCTCAAATTTTGTACTCACAAAGAAATTTTACACCTCCAGAGATTTGATCCCTCTCGATGCTTGATAGATTCAAAATTAAGATGGATCTAGGCTGGTCTATATAAAAACACTAAATTCATCATGGTTACGTTGTTAAAATTATATTGTGTATAATTTACTTCCAACATGTAGGAGCTAATTGAAAAATATCGATACGAGGAAACTAGGTTTGATGATATGTTTTAATCATGATCACACGTCTACATATATTGTTATGCATGTAGTCGTGTTGAAAATGAACCTACAGGTTGAATGGGATATGTAAGAAACAAAGAACGATACCAATAGTTGGTCAATGTCAAAGATATTTAATGAGAAATAGTATGATATGAATCAGTTTTATGTCTTTTTATGAAATATACGCATTATTATGATCACAGGAAAATACAGGTTTTGTTGGTAACAAGAATTACTAAATAGGTAATTCAATGAAAAAGAACCTAAAATCAACATTGTAATATGGTTCATGATAGGGTGTTGACCTTAGTTTTCTGAGGAGGGTGGTGGCATTTCCCACCATGTATCCTTAGAAACCTAGAGTCATGGGAGAATGATGTTAAGTCACTCTGCCATAGACATTTGATTTTGACTACTAGTTTCATGCTAGGAAGATTGCTCAATGCATTGACACTTCCGCTTATGGGTTCTATCTACACTTAGGTTAGTGGAATTGACACTCCAGGGTAGTCCCATAGAGTATGGATCAGATGTGGAGGATGGAAGTAGTTCATGGAGGTAATATGCTATGAGTAATTAATAATGTTACTAGGTTCTATCATGCAACCATAGTTCCTGAGTTATTCGATGTTCCTTGTATTACATGTTCAACTTAGCTAAAATATCCTACGAAAATGTTTAATGTTCTATTGTTGTGAGAAATGAAATTATGATTTTATGATTGTTTTATGCAATTTTTTTACTTCTTTATGAGATTTGTTGCATTATTAATTAGGTGCGAGGATACAAGAAACTTGCATTAGGTGTGATGGTTAATGTTACTAGTACAATAACAAGCTATGTATGCACTAGCGAGGACACATGTACACTAGTCCTATTATGATGTTTCAAGGTAAGATTTACACTTTGTTGTCTTGGGTGTATTATGCCTTAAATGATTTATTAAGTTCATAAGTTTAGGGTTATTATGGATATAAATAGTTAGATTCCATTAATTGATTGATTAATATAATTAATTTAATACAATTAATCCAGTGGTGACTTTAATGTTATATTAATAATTGCATTGAATGTGACAATGAAAATTAATATGAAGTTCATATAGTATTTTCTAATATAAAATCAAAATAGAATAACATTATATGTTACATAGAAACAAATTAGATTAATATTTCATGTTATACTAAATAAAATTAGAATAATATTAAATGTTATATTTAATCAAAATGACAAGAATATTAATTAATTTACAAAATCAAATTAGGTTAGATTTGGTTGGATGAAGTGGCCCAGAGGTTGGAGAATCTATGAGAGGAAAGACAGTGGAAGAGGGGGGATTTATGAGGGGAAAGGCAATCGAAGAGGAGGATAAGGAGAGGATGCAAATAAGAGAAGGGAGTTGACATTTATTTAAAATATATAAGAGGAGGAGTGGAATAGCGGCAAAACTAAGGTATTTTTTGATAACATTATACTAATTTGGTATTGATCGGACTGTGGGAGTTGGTTTCCTTCCTGGGAATAGATCTTCGGTACACACACTATGGGTTGTGGTTTTGGGACTTTAGGAACATAAGGCAAGGAAACCTTCAAACGTTTCATAGAGCTAGGGAGTTGGAGAGATTGTTCCTATTTTGCTCGGAGGAAATTCTAGTAGGGAAGTAAGTGAAGAGTAGTAAGGGAGGAGTGAACATGGGAGACTATGTGCTTTTATATTTTCCATCGATATGGAAGGTTTTTGAGGAAAACAAAATTGGGGTTCTACTATTTTTCTTGTTTTTATTAGTCTCGATCTTGGACCTATGGGTTATGGCCCATGAAACCTACTTTTTTTTCCTCTCCATTCTTTTGCATCCATGGAGCTCGCACAATTCAAGATCCCCAAACTCTCAATATTTCAATACTATTTGGCATTGCAGTTAAGAAATTAACCTTGTTTTCTAAACTTCCCCTACACACTATGAACCATGCATGCATGCACGGTTAATTCCTCGTGCTTGTATGCATGCAATGTTAGTTCTTATGCTATCTGGGAAAGATCACATATGACATAATTGAAGAGCAATTCCCTTCATGTATTGATTCTTCTATCGGTGAATCCATTCCCTCCAAAACGCCATCAGTTGTTTCCATGCAACATCAATTTCCCGATCTCTTAACTCGTGGCTTTGGTCATACTTTCACCTGCATTGTGACTACAACCCCTGAAAAAAATCTCAATTCGGGCCCGTTCAATTGACAATCAGAATTGTAAGCAACCAATGTTCGCTCATAAGTAATGTGGATCATTTGACTCTCCTCCTCTGAACCATGCAACACATACACAATGCAAAATACATCAAATGTCATGCATATATACCAATCGCGCATACCAAAATGATATAATGCATGAATAAAAAATACATAAGGATAATTTATTAAAAAACCGACAGTTACTTTTTGTGCCTCTCTAGGCCTAACGATTCTTAGCATGATCCTTACAATAGAATGGCCCCCCTTTCAATGCCTGAAGGCTACAATTTATATAAAATACATTATGTTGTTGTGGATAATTTTGGATCCACTATTTTCTCAACAAGGCTCTCAACATAATCCCTAAGATCCCTCATATTTATGATTTTTTCATGCTTTTAATCCTTTACAAAATAGATATTTCCCTACCTTTTGACAATTATGCCTTTTGAAACCCGTTCTTGTTGATTTTATTGGAGGTGGGTCGATGCTCCTACATCAGACTCCCAAGGTACGAAAAATTTATGACCTCTTGATAATATGCATTTTGATATTCTCGTAACAACTTCAAATTGTGAGATGCAACATGTCTCTACAGTAACAAGTCTCCACCTTCCTACACAATACATCACCAAACTTTCTCTTGAACTTGGGATTTTGGAATTGTCCTAGTTATCTTCTTTGGAACCCTATGAGCACTCGTTGCTCTATATTGTTGCAAATCTTCTCACCTTCCTCTATTGTCACATGCATAGAGAAAACAAATCTCTTACCAGATCTTCAATTAAATTGTACATTATTCTGCTACTTCTCCTCTAGACCTCACAAGGGAATCTTCCATGATCCAATACCACTTGATGAAAATGAATTCTGGGGTCCTGTTATTTTACTAGTTTTTTTTAGTCTTGATCCTGGATCTATGGGTTATGGACACAAAACCTGTTATTTTTTTCCTCTTCATTCTTGTGCAACATTATTGTGCATCCATGGAGCTGACACTTCAAGATCCCCAACCTCTCAACATTCTAAGCTTGTTTGGTGTTATGGTTAAGCACTTAACATTCTAGTCTAAACTTCCTTTGCACACTATGAACCATGCATGCATGCATGGTTAATTCCTCATGCCTGTATGCATGCATCGTTAGTTCTTACACTCTTTGGGAAAGACCATATATAACCTGGTTGAAGATCAATGCCCTTTCATGTATTGATTCGTCTGTTGGATAATCCATGCCCTCCAACACACCATCGTTCGTTTCCATGCAACGCCAATTTCTTGATCTCTTAACTCGTGATTTTGGTCATACTTTAACTTGCATCATGATTAAGCCCCTGTAAACAAAATTCTTGATTCAGATTCATTCAATTAACATCATAACTATAAGCCACCAATGCTTGCTCATAAGTAACATGGATCGTTTGAATCTCCTCCTTTGAACCATGCAACACATATACAACCCAAAATACATCACATCTCATGCATATATACCAGTTGCACATTTATAAATTATATAACACATGCATAAAAAACACACAAGGATAATTTATTTAAAATCTACAATTACATCTTGTGCCTATCTAGGCCTAACAACTCTCAGCCTAATCCTTACAATAAGTTGGCCCCCCTTTCAATGCGTGAAGGCTACAATTTATATAAAATATATTATGTTATTGTGGATCATTTTGGATCAATGATTTTCTCAAGGCTCTCAACATAATTCCTAAGATCCCTCACGGATCTGATTTTTTTTCATGCTTTTAATCCTTTACAAAATAGATATTACCTTATGTTTTCACAATTGTGCCTTCCCTAACTCATTCTTGTCGATTTTCTTGGAGGTGGATTGATGCTCCTACATCAGTTGTGATGTATTATTAGGGGGGAATGGATATGCATGTTGGGACCAGGCATGATGGATTTCAAATAACTCTATATGAGTTTCACTAAATAGGGATATATACAAACCCTTCAAGGGATTTGAGTAAGATCCCATAATATAGTCAACTCTTATGATATGGAGAAGTTATCAAAGAAAAATAACTCTCACAATGTTATTCAATTTGATGCCATACAAGTTATAGATACTTTGAAACAAGAAATCCATCTAGATTTGTATTTGGTCCTTGACAAACATCTTTAGGTATTTGAGACACCTAAAAGTTAAACCCCTTCTTTAGGAGAACATGACCATGGCATTTCCTTGATTCTAGGAAGTGAACCACCAAATGCATGTCTTTATCAACGTCGTTTTGCACAAAATGATTAAATGGGAAAGATCATACAAGAAATGTTGGATATGGGGGTCATACATCCTAGTATAAGCCCTTACTCTTTCCTAGTAGTCACGGTGTTAAATAAGATTGGCACTTGGCACATGTGTTTTGATTCTAAGGCTCTCAACAAGTTGGAAATCTACGAAAAATGATCCATCCTAGTTATTAATGATATCTTGGATGAACTTCATGGAGCAAAGTTTTGCACTAAGCTTCATATATGCTCAAGATACCACAAAAACATGAAGAAAAAGACAAACATATTTAAGCCTAATATTTATAGCAAATGGATATCATTATGAGTTTCTATTGATTATTTTTTCTTTTTATTTATAATACTCCATCCACCTTATAGAGTCTCATAACCAAGATTTTCAAACCCTTGCTATGCAATTTTTTGCTAGTATTCTTCAATGATATCTTGATATAAGAAATCATGGGAATGATAAGTCCTTCAAACTATTAAGAGACAATAAATTACTTGTGAAGTGCTTGAAATGTGATTTGGCGCTTCATAGATTGAATACTTGAGTCACTTTGTATGTCAGGAGGGAGTACAAGTTGATCCCAAGAAAGTGGAAACTATGCAAGATTGGCCTCATCCCAAAACATTGAAGAGAATGAGGGGATTGTTAGGAATTACAAGATACTATAGGAGATTTGTGAAAAATTATGGGAAAATTATAGCTCCCCTAACTTTACTCCTTAAAAAAATGGCCTTTATATGGAGTGATGAAGCAACACAAACATTTAGTGCTTTAATGGATGCCGTGTGCACTACTCCAATATTAGCAGTGCCTGATTTAATAATACTTTTGTCTTGGAATGTGATGAATTAAGTAAAGATTTAGAAGTGATATTAAGGCAAGTAGAATGCCCCTTGGAATTCACTAGTAAGAAGTTGTGTGGACGTAATTTGGGAAAATCTACATATGAGAAGGAAATCATGGTTATCCTTCACACATTGGAGACTTGGTGAACATATCTCATAAGGAAACATTTTTAGATCAAGAATGATGATCATACTCCAAATTGGTTCCTCAAACAATGGTTTTTTTCACTAGAGAAACATCAAAAGTTCACTAAGATGTTGGGGTATGACTATGAGAGCATATATACGAAGGGTAAAGAGAATGTTGTGGCTAATGCATTATCCAAATAATTTGAGGAGGATGGGTCATTGCTTTCCTTATCATTACCAAGCCCAGGATAATAATACTATAAGGCATCTCATCCAATAATTTTAGATAAATCTCGACCCACCTAATAGTTATACATATTAACAAGATACATTATAGTATAATGGGTGGATTGTTTTGGAAAAAAGGTTCAACCCTTAAAGCAACAAATATTATAGGAGCTATATTTTGCACTAATAGTGGGTCATTTTAGTTTTCATAAAACCTATGAAATAAATAAGCATTCATTATTATGTGAAGGTAAGAAAACATATATCTAGGATCTTTTAGCATTCGATCATGCTTGAAAAAGAAATAAGGGATATACAATGAAGATACCTGATTAGAATCTGGATTAGGGGACAAAATTTGCCCAAAAATAAAGTGTTCAAAATTAATTGATTCTTGAATGACCGCTTCTATATCAGTGATACGACCCCAACGCAACTCATTTCACTCAAAATGGAGTTCGTATGAGGAAGTTAGAGCCTGTTGACCATTTCACTAAATAATGGAAAAAAATTTGTAGGTATTGCCCAATCAGCAGTCTGTGCTACTGACGTGGCAGGTGACTTGGCAGTGACTGATCAAGTCAAAGGTGATCAACGCCCAATGAGGTCTTTCCAACTTTCACCTTGTGGTTGATTTCCAGTTGGGTGATCTGGTGCAATTTTGTTGGCTTTGGATGGGCCAATGGGAGACCACCATGTGGCAAGCCCAGAGGGCGCCACGTGGCTCCTCCAAAATGGATAAAAGGGGTTTATACATTTGGTAAAATAATTTGGTGTAGGTTAGGGTCAAACCCACGACCTCCCCTCCACAAGCCAGCAACCATACCGCTACGCCAAGCTATGTGGGTCTTGTTAAACAATGGATTACATTTGAATACATGCTTGTATTTAATGTGTAGTTAAATTTTTGGGTTGGCACAATTAATTGTGCTTAACCATTAAACTAATCTAGCTTATCATTTAATTAATCCATCACTTACTTTGGCAGAGCGTGCCAAATGTGGAACTGTCCCCAGTTTTGGCGGAATTAACAGGAGTCCCTCCAGTTTTAGCGAAAGTTTTCTACGACAAAATGGAGAAAGCCATAGATTGCTCAATTTTTGACCAATTTTGGAAAATTAATAGTCCATTTTGGATGCTTTTGATGCTCTTAAGACAATGGTATATATTTCAGAGGAAATAATAGAATTATACACGTGAGTTTTTCACAGGGAAGTTTAGGGAAGCCTAGGGCCACCAGGGAAGGAGGTCATGCCCAGATTAGCCAGAGTTAGTTTTCAAAGATCTAATAGTCATATTTGGGTTTTTTGGGTCCTCCTAACCCAATGGTATAGTTTTCAAAGCCATTGGAGCTAAGAATAAGCTTGTAATAATACATTTGACCAAATACTTCCAAGAGGGCCTAGCCATTGAAGGAGGTCCTAGGAGATGTAGCCCAATACCGGAGGGTGAACTCCTTGATCAGATTTGTCTTATGATTTTGATGTGTATATTTATTTGCATTTAATTTTCTGTCCATGTTATTTAAGAAGCTAATTGACTCATAATTTTCTCACACATGACACATAAAACTTGACACATAAGCCTCTTGTGTAACTCAGTAAATGAGACAGTCCTAAACATATTTTTAACTGATCAGGGAGCTTACATAGCATTAAAATTTTTTTCCCAAGATTTTAGATCAGGTTGGTATCAGAGCTAGGTTTATTTTCTTGATTGCTTGAGATTTGTGCAAGGAGAATTAACAATGTGCAAGTTTATGTGATGACAACTTCAACAAGTGATGTCTCTAATCTCTATTCCTTAGCAAGATTCTTTGATGAAGAGATGTTGCAGGAGTTTATCATCATGAGAGATATGGTGCAAGAGATGTATGAAGATAGGAAGGAGAAAACTAGACTTAAAGAGCAGTTGATGGCCATGAAGGAGGATAAGCAAGAGCTTCTTGAAAAGATGCATGAGATGGAGATTTTACTTCATGATGTCAGGGAAACCATAACCAAGTATGCGCATGAACATGAAGTATGAAATTCAATTTTATCTTTAGTTTCCTCTCAAAATGAATGTTTTGGTGCTTTTGAAAGACACACTAGAGGAATAGGGTCCAAATTATTGATGAAAATGGACTATGAAGGTAAAGGGTTAGGCAAACATGCACAAGGCATAGTTGAGCTAGTTGTTGTTTAGGAAAAGCCTAGGTATTTGGGTCTTGGTTATGGACAACATGATGGAGAATAATCCAAATCCAAGGAGGAACATGAAAGTATTTCAAGAGGGAATTTCATTACATGTTCATACCCTCAAGCTTGTGAAGTTTGTGTTCATGAGGAATGCAAATGTTTTATACCCACTTTGAAAGAAAATTCTCATAAGCATGCAAACAATGGTTTCAATGAACAAGAGGATGCTGAAATCTCCAAGGTTATTAACACCATTGTTGGTATTCCAAAGAGAAATACTACCTCTTCAAATTCACCTCCTCAAGAAGGCGACAAAGGTGAATGTTCAAGGTATAAATTTGCCTTTAATCAAGTTTCTTTTGATTATGTTAAACATGGTAAATATTCATGTAAGAATTGGAAAAAATTTCATGTTCCTTTTGTGGTTTGAATAACCATAATGTTTCAAGATGTTGGAAGAAAATGGCCACATACAAGAAACTTTCAAAGCGAAAGAGACAAAAAGCCAAATTTTCATTGGATAAGGTAAACCATGTTGCAAAGAAGATGCAATTTTTTTTGCACTCATTGCCATAAGCAAGGTCATCTCATAGACAAATGTTGGACTTTGTATCCAACAACTCATCTACGACATTTGAAGATGGTGGAGAGATATTTTGACAAAGATGGAAAAGATGATTCCATAATTGATGTGGGTCAAGATGATTCAAAAGATGATGTGTAGCTTAAAGAAGCGCCATGAAATTGGTTGGTAAGAGGTGGATTGGTTTCTTATCCAAATAAGGCTTGCATTACTTTTGTTAATAGATGAAATTCTTTGCCTTAAAAATGAATTTCTTTGCCTTATGAATGCATTACTTTTTTGTTGAAAGTATGCTACAACTTGTATGATGCAAGATGTTGAAAGTGGAGTTCTATTTGACTCACTTTAATGCAACAAAGAAGGCAATTTGTGGTTACAATTTTGTATGTGAATGCATTTCTTTTGAAAGCATTCTTGTTGTTGCATAATTTCACCATGAAGATGTGTGAAAGTAGGGTATGTTACTCACTTCATTTGTAGCAAATTGGGAATTCTTGATGTTGCATGATTTTGCAAAGGTGTGTGAAAGTGGTGTATGCTACTCACTTCATTTACAACAAAATTTGTTAATTCAACTCTTATGTATCCATACTTGTTTTTGGGCTTATTGTACTTGTGTTTGTACTTGAGTGATCTAAAATGGATTTTGGATAGACTCCTAAGTCTAAGTGTTCCTCACTAAGGAAAATGAAAGTCCAAGGAAGTTCCTGGAAATAGCCCCATTGCAGAGGTCCTTTCCTTCTGAATCTGCTGCAACTTGAATGGGAAAAATGGACTTAGGATGCAAAAGTTATGGCAGAAAGAAGATGCCCTTGGTTCTTTGGAAAAAGAGGCAAATCTTCAAAAAAATGGCCTAAAAGGGCTTTATGAAGAAAATCGCATCGAAGGAGGTCCAAGGCAGACTTAAGTGAAAAAGGGGAAGCACCCCTGATGGCCGATCCCCGATATATCGGGTCGGAGGCAGGTGTGTGTATATAACATAAGGACTAGGCCAAGCGATATGTTGATCACCGATATCAGCGTTGGCATAGGCCATGCCATATGAACAAAACCTCGGGTCCATGTGATACGCGATTGCGATCGATCACATTGCAATATCGCGTCAGAGCAGTACGACAGACCGGATATATATATATATATTATATATCTATATATTATATATATATATTATATATATATATATATATATATATATATATATATTATATATATATATATATATATATATAATATATATATAAACTGGACCCTAAAGGGTATGAAAATGCCGTTGCATAATTGTTTGAAGTCCGCCATAAGGTCCTCTGTCGGATTTTCAATGTTTTTTATGTATTTTTTAAATACAAAGCGAAACTACAAAATAGGCACTTGCGACATGCGATAAGAAATTACAGGCAGACCTGATAGAAGTATAAAGCAGATTTAAGGATTTTTGAAGTTTGAAAAAAATGAGAGATTGACGAATTTTCCTGTGTTTTTAATGTATTTCTCTATGTAAACAGAGAATGCTATTTTTGGGGATTTCAAAGGTCAGAATGTCCCTTTCGTTGCAGAATAGGTGGCCAACATCCCTGAAGGCATTTGGCAATGATTGCTGACGCTCAGAGGGGGATTCGAATGGACAGAGGCTAGGAGACAGAGAGCCCGAGAACAGGGAAAATGAATAGACAGTGCCGATTGGCTTAAAGCCACACAATGACAGAGAAAAAAAAAGGGGAAGCAGTGTTGAGATAGGAGTGTAGAAGGTTAAGCCAAAGTAGGAAGCTAAGGTGAAAGAGAGCAGCGCAGAAAGCAAAAAGGCAGAAGCAAAAAGAGGCCGAGGGAGAAAAATCGAATGTGTAGAGCAGCCAAGGGAGTCACTTGGAGGTCAAGTGAAAAGCCAAAGAGCTGTAAATTGTAGAGAGCCAAAGAAGCCAGACTTGAAGATCCAGAGCCAGAGCCAGAGCCAAGAGCCAGAGCCAAGAGCGAGAGCGAGAGACGAGAGCTGGAAAGTCGAGAGCTTCAAGAGCCAGGGATAAAATGGTGTCTAAACCTAGTGTTTATGTCTAAAACAGTGGAGTTGGGCCAAGAGATTGTAAAAGGAATTTTCCATAATCCTAGAGAGCCTATTTGAGTTGACTAGAGCTCACGGAGACGTAGCCCAAGAGTTTTGGGTGAACTCCTAATTAATATTGCTGTTATGTGTGATTGCTTGTTGCTGCATTGTATATGCTGCTTTATTTACTATTATATGTATTTATATACCAGTTTGAGCACATTAAATTACAACACATAAATAGTTTTAATAACAAACACCTGCATACACCTTCCGTTCAAGCACGTATTTATTTCCACATTGGTTAATCATAAAGACTTGGGAATCTTTAAAGCTTTGGAAGTGGGAGAGGTTCTTGTAAGTTAGACAAGAAGCCTAAGTGCCCCATTTTCAGATCAGGTGGTATCAAAGCTTAAGTTTGGTTAACCCCACCTTCAAAGAAGGTTATATTAGAATGCTTGATTGACAAAGCAAAGACTACTTGTTTGAAAGGTGTTTGAACAACAAGAGGCTGATTGTATGCTTGCTTTGCAGATTGACTATTGTTTGAGTTTGTAGAGGTGAAAGGAAAGCTATTGATAGCTCAGTCCTGGAAGGAAAAATAGGAAGAAGGGTTGAAGGCATTCTTCTATCCCAAAGGACCTCAAGGCAGTCCTTAAAGCACAAGAGGTTTGTTGCAAAAGGTTGCTGAAATAAGCTCTTTATTAATCTTGTTTGAAGTTCTTTGTTCATTGCCATAATGACAACTTCTACAAGTGTATCCTCGAATTCCTCTTGCATGACAAGACTCTTTGATGAATACATAAACCATGACTTGTTCATTATGATGGGAAAGGTGATAGAAATGTATGAGGATGGATGGACGAGCAACATACTTAGAGAGCAGTTGAATTCCGTGGAGGAAGAGAAGCAGATGCTTTCTGACAAATTGTAGGAAATGGAGAGGCAACTTCATATTGAAAATATGAACCTGAAGAGGATGCACGAGTTGGAGTCCCAACTCTTTGTTTCCAAAGAAGCCTTGGTCAAGTATCAACTTGAAGAAGAGGTAAACCATTCCAATTTGTCTTCAAATTCTTCTAAGAATGCTTATATTGGTTCTTTTGAAAAGCACACTAGAGGCATAGGTTCCAAGCTAATGTCCAAGATTGGCTATGAAGGAAAGGGCTTGGGAAAGCATGCACAAGGTATTATTGAACCAATAATGGTTGAGGAAAGGCCTATCTATTTGGGTCTTGGCTATGGACAGTCTTATGGAGAGAGTTCCAAAGCTACCATGAATGCCATTGAAACAGCTCCAAGAAAGAGTTGCATTACATAGTCTGGAGATTTTATTCAAGAGAAATGCAATAGCTTGAAACATCACTTGTAGGATGGAAGTGTTCAGAAGCACACACTTGGACCAGAAAGTTGTGGAAACTCGAACAACCTTGAAGAGATTGATGGCGTTCCAAAGGGAGTGACTTCTTCATTTGCTTCACCTCCTCATGAAGGCAATAAAGGTGAAAGAGGCAGGTATAAATATGGTTCTAATCATATTCCTTTTTATTTTTCAAAGCATGGTAAATTCCCACATAATCATGGGAAAATAATTGCATGTTCCTTTTGTGGTTTGGATAACCATCATGTTTCTAGATGTTGGAAGAGATTGACCACATATAGGAAAATTTTGGAGGAAAAGAAGCAAAGAGCCAAAGATCCATTGGACAAGGCAAATCATGTTGTCAAGAGGATGCACATGTGTTTCACTTACTGCCATAAGCAAGGGCATCTTTCGGAAAGGTGTTGGACTTTGAGTCCAACAATGCTTCCACAAAAGTTGAAGAAAGTGGAAAGAGAAGATGGCAGAAATGGAAATGAAGTTTCCATGGATGATGTGCTTTAGAATGATTCACATGTTGATGCTGATGTGTAGATAAAGGAAAGACCTTTGAACTGGATTGGTAAGAAATGGTTAGAGTTCTTTTCCAATTAAGGATGGCATGTCTATTGATGCATCTATTTGCATTTCATGTTGATGAGATTCAAGTTGTAGGTTTCTACCAAGATGGTGAATGGAAAAAGATTGAGTGGGCAACTCACTTTGTTGCTGCAACATTATATTTCATTTTAGCTTCAAAAGTATAGTGTGCTTAAGCAAAAGTTGAAGCATGAAATGCATACATGAGCATAAGATGCATGAATACAGGGATGTTGGTGTTTTCCTTGTATTTGAACATGTATGTGTAATTAACTTGAAGGGCTGATTACTTTAAACATGCATGTAATGTTGAATTGGAAGAAGTTAACTCGATCTCCAAGATGGAGATAGTGATGAAATGTTCATCTTTTGAAAAAGAGTCCTAATGGTATTTTTCTACATGCTTGACTTGAAGGGTCATTTGTTTTGACGACATGTTTTGTGGGCTTGCTTTATAGTCCATCATTTGTATACAGATGTAAGACATGGAGGTGTTCAAAAGATGCGAAATCTATTTCTTTTGTTGAAGCAGGAGTTTAGTCGATCCAGTTGTTGTCTGTATGCCTGTTGTTGTTAACAGTTGTTGTTGACAGCTTGTCAAATAGGTACAAATGAAATTTTTGTGGAGCAGATGTACTTCACATTTGTTTGAGCCACCTTGGATCAATGATCAAGGTAGAGAAGCTCAAACTACCTTCTATAACCATCTAAGCAGGAGTTCTGCAGAAAGGTAAAGAAGAAGGCAACTCCTCCCAGGAGGACCATCATATCCAAGAAGGAAAGTGGTCAAAGGCTTTGGTTTAGAGGCACTATGCAAGGAAAATGTATGTAGGTTGGAAGAAGAGGGCATTGTTACTCTTAGGTACTGTTTAGATCAGTATACCAGTCTTTTGGAGACCAAAAGTTGTTTTAGTGGGAAGGCGTGATCCAAAATGGATTTTGGATAGACTCCTAAGTCTAAGTGTTCCTCACTGAGGAAAATGAAAGTCCAAGGAAGTTCCTGGAAATGGCCCCATTGCAGAGATCCTTTCCTTCTGAATCTACTACAACTTGAATGGGAAAAAATGGACTTAGGATGCAAAAGTTATGGCAGAAAGAAGATGCCTTTGGTTCTTTGGAAAAAGAGGAAAATCTTCAAAAAAATGGCTTGAAAGGGCTTTATAAAGAAAATCGCATCGGAGGAGGTCCAAGACAGACTTAAGTGAAAAAGGGGAAGCACCCTCGATGGCCAATCCTTGACATATCGGGTCGGAGGCAGGTCTGTGTATATAACATAAGAACCGGGCCGAGCGATATGCCGATCGCCGACATCGGCGGATCGACATCGGTGGTGGCCAAGCCATGGGGCCCAAGGCAGGACCTTGGGCTGAGCGATATCATGATCGCCGATATCGGCATCGATGAATCAGCGTTGGCATAGGCCATGCCATATGCATAGAACCCCATGTCCATGCGATACGCGATTGCGATCAATTGCATCGCAATATCGCATCGAAGCAGTACAATGGAGCGGATATATTATAATATATATATATATATATATATATATATATATATATGCGACGAAACCGAACCCGAAAAGGTATGAAAATGTTGCTACATAATTGTTTGAAGTCTGCCATAAGGTCCTCCGTCGGATTTTCAATGTTTTTTTTATGTATTTTTTAAATACAAAGGGAAACCATAGAATGGGCACTTGCGACATGCGATAAGCGATTACAGGCAGACCCAATAGAAGTATAAAGCAGATTTAAGGATTTTTGAAGTCCGAAAAAAATGGAAGATTGACGAATTTTCCTGTGTTTTTAATGTAATTCTCTGTGTAAACAGAGAACACTATTTTTGGAGATTTCAAAGGCCTTAAGGTCCCTTCCGTTACAGTACATGGGGCCACCATCCCTGAAGATGTTTGGAAATTATTGCTAACGCTGAGAGGGGGATTCGAACGGATAGAGGCTGGGAACCAGAGAGCCCGAGAAAAGGGAAAACGAATAGACAACGTTGATTGGCTTAAAGCCACAGAATGACAAAGAAAAAAAAAGGGTAAGTAGTGCTGAGACAGGAGCGCAGAAGGCTAAGCCAAAGTAGGAAGCTAAGGTGAAAGAGAGCAGCATAGAAAGAAAAAAAGAGGCCGAGGGAGAAAAAGCGAATACACAGAGCAGTCAAGGGAGTCACTTGGGGGTCAAATGAAAATCCAGAGAGTTATAAATTGCAGAGAGCCAAAGAAGCCATAACCGAAGAGCCAGAGCCAGAGCCAGAGCCAAGAGTGAGAGCGAGAGCCGAGAGCCAGAAAGCCGAGAGCTTCAAGAGCCAGGGATAAAATGGTGTCTAAACCCATTGTTTCTATGTAAAACGGTGGAGTTGGGCCAAGAGATTGTAAAAGGACTTTGCCATAATCCCAGAGAGCCTAGTTGAGTTGACTAGAGGTCACCGAGACGTAGCCCAAGAGTTTTCGGTGAACTCCTAATTAATATTGTTGTTATGTGTGATTTCTTGCTGCTGCATTGTATCTTCTGCTTTATTTACTGTTATATGTATTTATATATCATTTTGAGCACATTAAATTACAACACATAAACAGTTTTAATAACAAAGACTAGCATACACCATCCGTTCAAGCACATATTTATTTCTGCACTGGTTAATCATAAAGACTTGGGAATATTTAAAGCTTTGGAAGTGGGAGAGGTTCTTGTAAGTTAGACAAGAAGCCTAAGTGCCCCATTTTCAGATGATTGAGGGAGAGTTGAAGAATTGTACATATACATGAGAGTTTTTGTGTGTGTGAACAATGGAATTGTTGATCAATTTCATTGTGTTTGGATACATGCATGAGTGTCGACTTGTGTCGATTGTTGTCACATGTATGTCATATTGACTTGGAAGAGTTAATTTATCTTCAAAGATGAAAGGGAGATGTTGATAGATTATTGCATGAGATGTGAAATTCTTGTTGTTTATGCAAATAATCGTGAAAGTTGTTGTACATGCTTACGTTTGGCTTTCAAGTCAAGTCGGTTGCTTGAAGAAGTATTTTTTGTTGACTTATGTTTAGTTAATGATGTTTTGTTGAATTGTTTAGTAAACCATCGACTAAACACCAAGATGGTTTGTACACCAATATGCAAGAGTACATGGCGATGTTACATAGTGTGACAATTGTTGCTTTGAAGGAGCAAAAGAAGAAGGTCCATTCTTGCGAAAGATGATAATGCTTAACCTTCATTCTCAAATCATGACATGAGCAACATGTTGAACTAGAGGATGATAGAGACAACAAGTGAAAGTGGACGAGACGCCAAAAATTTGCAGCCATTGTAGGCCATTTGTATGTGTTGATGCCAAGATTCTCAGTGGGAAGGCTATCAGATTGTATCAGTTTTCCAAGCACCGAGGGATTGATGTGGTACAACAAAGGTATTTTGCAGTCGTAAAGTCTCCAACAAGTGTTGGATTGGGTCAGTAGCAAAAGGAGAACAATGGTTGAGGGACATAACCAGTTGCCAAGATTCTCAGTGGGAAGGCTATCAGATTGTATCAGTTTTCCAAGCACCGAGGGATTGATGTGGTACAACAAAGGTATTTTGCGGTCGTAAAGTCTCCAACAAGTGTTGGATTGGGTCAGTAGCAAAAGGAGAACAATGGTTGAGGGACATAACCAGTTGCAATGCAAGGGATGTCAGTGTACCCAAGTGGCTGTCATGGATACGTTTCAAGTAGAATCAGTTGATAGAACTTGGGAAGGACAAGAGTATTCAACTCTCAGAAGATAACCAACTTTTGTGGGTCCAAAATCCCATTAGTGGGAAGGAATGACTGAAATTTGGATTAGGGCCAAAATTTGCCTACAAATAAAAGTGTTCAAAATCAATAGATTCCTAAACGACCACATCTGTCTTGGGGATATGATCCCAATTCAACTCATTTCACTCAAATCGGAGTTCGTATGAGGACGTTAGAGCCCGCCGACCATTTCACCAAACAAATTTTTCTTTTGGAGGTACTTCCGAGTCAACAGTCCATACCGCTGATGTGGGAGGTGACTGGGTAGGTAATTAAGCAGGTCAAAGGTGGTCAATTCCTAATGAGGGCCCAAAAAGTGTCACCTTCTGGTTGGTTTCTAGTTGGGTGATGTGGCGCAATTCTGTTGGTTTTGGATGAGCCAATGAGAGGTCGCCATGTGGCAAGCCTGGAGGTCGCCATGTGGCACCTCCCAAATGGACGAACTAGGGTTATGCGTTTGGTAAAAGAATTTGGTGGGGTCGGGGGCGAATACACAAAATCCCCCCACAAGCCAACAACCATACCACCGCGCCAAGCTATGTGAGTCTTGTAAAACAATGGATCACATTTGAATATATGCTTTGTATTTAATGCGCAATTAATTGTGCTTAACCATTAAACTAATCCAGTTTATCATTTAATTAATCTAGTTCTTAGTTTGGAGGAATTTTGGTGGAGCATGCCAAATGTGGAATTGTCGCCAATTTTGGCAGACTTAAGTGGAGTCCCTCCAGTTTTAGTGGAGGTTTTCTAGGCCAAACTGCAGAAAGCCATAGATTGCTCAAATTTCGACCAATTTTCGAAAATGAATAGTAAATTTTGGATGGATTTGATGCTCTGAAGACAATGGTATAGGTTTCATAGGAAATAGGAGACTTCTACACATGATTTTTCCATAGGGAAGTTCAGGGAAGCCTAGGGACACCAGGGAAGGAGGTCATGCCCAGATCAGCCAGAGTCAGTTTTCAGAGATCTAATAGTCATTTTTGGGGTTTTGGGTCCTCGGATCCCAATGGTATAGTTTTCAAAGCCATTGGAGTTTAGAAGAATATTTTAATCATAAATTTGACCAAATAATTCCAAGAGGGCCTAACCATTGAAGGAGGTCCTAGGAGATGTAGCCCAGTACTGGAGAGTGAACTCCTTGATCAGATTTGTCTTATGATTTTGATGTGTATATTTCTCTACATTTAATTTGATTTCCATGTTATTTAAGCAACTAATTAACTCATAATTTTCTCACACATGGCACATAAAACTTGACACGTAAACCTCTTGCATAACTGGGTAAATGAGACGGTCCTAAACATATTTTTAACTGATGAGGGATCTTCTATAGCATTTACAAGTTTTTCCCAATATTTCAGATCAATACTAGGGTCATTGCAACTTGTATCATTATTAACATAGATCTGGACAAACATTTCAATGTATTTTGTCATAAGGCCCCGAAAAAGCGGCCTTCAAATCAACCATCCTGTTGGTTGTTGACCATTTTTCAAAAGATGCTCATTTTTGTCCACTAATTATTTCTTTCATTCCTTGGTTGCAAAATCCATCATGGATTAGACCCTTAAGCTACATAGTATACCAACTTCCATTATTTCGTATTGAGACCTCACATTTTCACCAACAAATTTTGGAAGGAGCTGTTTAAACTTGAAGGTACACAACAAAATATGAGCACTACACATAATTGTTGAATTCATGGTCAAATAGAGGTGGTCAAAAAGTGCTTAGAAACCTATTTGAAATGGTTTTATTCTGAAATTCCATACAAGTGAGCACTTTGGCTTCCCGTTACTGAATGGTGTTAGAATACCACTTATTGTGGAGCTACCAAAATGACAAATACAAAGTATTATGGCTAAATACCCTTGTTAGTAGCATCCTATATATTAGGCACATCTAAGGTTCATGTAGTAGATAGAACACTTCACACTAGAGAAGCCATTATTCATATCCTCAAGGACAACTTGGTTAAGGAACAAAATTGAATAAAACAATAAGTTGATTAACATATATCAAATGATCTTTTGCTGCAAGGCATCAAATGTGCCTTCAATTGTGACATTATAAATAGGCATGAATCAATGATAACATTACCTAGAAGATATCTCCTAAATTCTATTGTCCCTATCAGACCATACAATGCATTGAGCAAGATTCCTACAAGTTGGCTCTCCTAGCCCACTCCAAGATTCATCAATATTTCATGTGTCCTGTTTGAAGAAGGTTATGGGATCAAATTGCAAGTGCATATCGACCTACCAAAACTTTATGAAGAAGGTACCATTTGTATATAGCCATAAGCAATATTGGATACCAAACTACATTAGTTGCATCGAAGCATGATAAGGGAAGTATTCACCTAATGAAAAGATATGCAACCAAGATATGCCACATGGGAACTAACAACAATTCTACAATAATTTCCTCACCTTTGGCCTTGAGGATAATGTTACTTTAAAGGGGGAGGGCATGTTAGGGTCCTACCTTGACCCCTTCATTCAGATACTTTCTTAATGTAGGAGGTTAACTGGATTGAATATGGGCCATCAAATAATTAGTTAATATGCTCCCATCATTAAAATAGTCCTCTTTGTTAATAAGACCCAAATTAGTGGAGAATAAATTAAATTAATGTCATTGTTATTAATTATTAGAATTCCTAGGTCCGGCGAGCGGGAAATGGAGGCATTGGCTAGTTTAGTAGGCGATCATGGCTAGCAGCATTGTGGACGCAGCAGAAGGACACAGATGTTTGTACCTATAATGTACACATCCCCATCATCGCACATGCAGTCTTTTTACCTATTACCATGGGTTGTTTGGGGTTTTTACTCTATTTTCATTTACTTGATCGCCCATTCCCGCTCTTGGACATCTCTGTTTGACCTCTGGCCTCTCTTGCTAATTTCTGTTGCCTTGCTGCTCGTCCCTTTGGTGATTACCAAGGTAGCTAGCATTTTACTTTTACCCGGATAGCAATGGACCTAGATATGGTTGATTATTCGGAGGAAGAAATAGTGGAGGACACTATCTGGATGACCTCAAGAACTGCTAAGTTGGGGACCATCTCATTTGGCGAAGACCTGCACGAGACCATCTCTGGACTCCTTGCACTCTTTGGACCACCGGTCCACCAGATTGTCTTGTCGGATGACCCTCCTGCCTCCCCGTCGCTCTCAAATCCCTTGCCATCCTTGGCGTCCCTAGTGTTTGCTACGGGTTGCCTTAACCCTAACCCTCCTTGTCCGGTCCCTAGTCATTTTTATCACCTCGGTTTTTTCGTTAACCCACCCTCTCCCTGTGACCCTTTGACATCCACGAATTCTCTTACCTCGTTGTGCACTTCCCCTCCCCCCTCTGGCAGTTTTAATGGTATCTCCCCCTTTGCAGAAAGTCTCCCCACTGCTTCATACCCCCCAGTGAATCCCACCATCCAGGAGCACTCTTCAGAAGGTCATGGGAATCCTATAGTTGAGGAGAGGACTACAAAAAAGACTCGGTGCTTTAGAACAAAGGAGGTGGACACATTCCTCAGATTGGAGGAAGACATTCGGTTGGGAGAGACCATGGATTTTGCTGATAGGGTACTCATCGGCAGAATAAGGGGATGCAACTACATAGTGGCCCGTTTGAAATCTTGGGTTTCGGAGGTCTGGGGCAACCACCTAGTGGATTTGCCTACTATGCAAACATTGATAAAGGGTTGGTTTGCTCTTAGATTCTCCAGGCCTAACCTCACGAATTGGGTACTCTCGTTGTATTGGCATTTTGAACATGCCCCAATCCTGCTGAAGTGATGGTCCCCTCTTTTCGACCCGGACATGGAGTAGCTCAGAGTCGTGCTGATCTGGGTAAGACTATGTGGCCTTCCTTTGCATTTTTGGTTGGAAGACATATTCAAACGAATAGGGAATTCCATTGACTCTTATATGGAATCAGAAAAGTCATATCTATCCACGGGAAAGATGGCCTTTGCAAGGATACTGGTTCACATGGATACTCGAGGAGGTTTGCAGGAATACATAAAGATTCAATAAAGGTGCTTCACTCGAAAGCAGCCTCTGGATTATGAGGGCATCCCATACAGATGTCGATGCTACCATAAAGTGGGACACGTGTACAAAGATTACCCTCTGGTCAACAAGCGAGTTCAATTGCCGGTGTAAAACATGCAAGAGAATCATTCTCCACTTGAGGAACCTCCATCTGCTATCAAAAAGGAAGCTCCGTGCCCTCTAGAACTGACTAATGTGGACAAGATTCATGAGAAAGACCAAAGGAAGAAGTGTGGGAAGGCTCCTCTCTGGCCTCCCTCTCCACCTCTAACCAGAGCACGAGCAGCCATGGAGGATGCTCACACCACAGTATGTCTTCTCCCCCCATCTCCTTTGATATTCTTCCTATGTTACTTCTGTTATTCCTTCTCAATCCAAGCAGTTTTGTTCATTTGATCCCCTGATCCTCCCTTGTGCGCACCCCCTCTTCCCCCCCCGGCCTTCCTATCTAACCCCTTTGGTCGAATAATGCACTATTGCCCCCCCCCATTTTCTCCTTCCCTCAGCCTTCTCTCTTGGAGGCATCCATTTCCCCTTTTCCAAACTCTGAGAACCCAAACCTCGTTACCCCTCCTCCCCGATGCCGCTCTCAAGGTTGAACTCTATAGCTGAGGTCATGCCTGCCCCCCCCCCCCCCCCTTCCGCAAGTCTAGAGGGCGACCCTCCCACCTCTCCAAAGCCTCACATCAGGTTGGGGAGGAGGTAGCCTCTAGCAAGCATAAGACTTTAAATTGGGCCCTTAGAGCAGAGCAAGCCCCTCTCCCCCCCTCTCCATGAAGCTCCTCTCTTTTAATTGTCATGGGGTGGCTGGCCCAGACAAAAAACTAGCCGTCAAGCGCTTATTTGCCTCTGAGCAAGTCAACATCATTTTCCTCCAAGAAACCCTTGGCTCTACTTCTGTTGTATCCTCCCTTCTTGCTTCTTGGCTCCCAGGCTGGACTTTTCACTCTCTTGATGCCTCAGGTAGATCAGGGGGGTTTAACCCTTGGCATTTGTAATAGATCTATTAAAACTTTGAGTGTATGGGGAGGCTAAGGCTATCTGGGTGCAGACACATAATCCCCAACCCTAGAATCAAAATTCCGGATTCTTAACGTGTATGGACCTTGTCAAGATAGGATGGATTTTTGGAGACCTCTTCTCAACTCGTCCCTACTACTCCAAGATAATGTTATCATAGGGGGAGATCTCAATTTCTCTCTGGGATACTCAGAATCCTAGGGCAATCATGCCCAGGTGGATGCTATGATGGGTCTCTTTGAGAACCTCTTGGAGTCCCACAATTTGATCGATGTCCCTTCAGCAAAAAAGCAGCCTACATGGAGGAATAATAGGGTGGGGGAAGCAAGTTTAGCTAGAAGACTTGATTGCTTTCTCACTAAAGAAGGCATGATCAATGGAGGACTCTATATTAGACAATGGGTAAGCTCGGGTGGGATATCGAATCACTGACCTATATACCTAGAGATTCAGGATGTCATTAGGAAGCCAAAGGCCCCTTATAAGATCAATTCTACTTGGCTGCAAGATCTGGAATACATCAAGCTTGTGATGGAATTCTGGAAGGCACACCCTCCTGGTGCATCGGGGGACATAACTCAGAATTTCCTCCTCAATATGAAGGAACTGAGGAGCCTATCAAAGTCTTGGGCTCGAAAGAAAAAGGAGGCGAATGACTTAACCCTCCAGGAGGTGGAGAGGGCCATACTTTCGCTTGAGGAGGACTTAGGAGGAGTATTGAGGACCCAAGAACAAAAATACTCGTGTACTGCTTCACTTTAAAAGAGAACCCAAGTTCTGAAAAACATAGAAGCGAATTGGAGGCTCCACAACAGGGCTATTTGGCTGAAGGAGGGGGACGATAATACTAAATTCTTCCATAAACATCCAAATGGTAGAAAGGCCATAAACACTATCTGGGAACTGAAGGATTTTGAGGGAAGGTTGGTTCAATCCTTCAGAGAGTTGGCTGCCTTAGGTTGCTCACACTTTCATAATATTTATAAGTCACCTCCCTATGCCTCCTTGGTCGAAGTGATGAAAACCATGTAGCTTTTCCTGAGGTTTGTTGAGCATGAGATGGAACAGGAGCTAGAGGGAGAAGTATTTATGAGAGAGCTGGAAGATACTTTAAAAATGTTAAAGAAAGAAAAGAGCTTGGGGCCAGATTGCTGGACCGTATAATTCTATGTGACCTTTTTTGAGGTATTGGGGGTGGACCTCTTGCAAATCATCGAGGAAAGCAGAAAGGGAGGGAGGATCCCGGGCATCCTGAAAGCCACTTTCTTCACCCTCATACCAAAATCTGACAAGCCCTCCTATTTTGATGGCTTCAGACCCATATCCCTCTGCAACTGCATTTAGAAAATTATAGCCAAAATCATAGCAAATCGCTTAAAGCCTATCCTCTCACTCGACATCTCCCAACAACAATTTTCCTTCTTGCACAATAGACAAATCCATGAGGCCATAGGGACGGCTCAAGAACTCCTCCATTATGTCTAGTACCGGAAAAGAAAAGGCATGATCCTAAGGATTGAACTCTCTAAAGATTTTGACAGAGTCAATTGGCTCTACCTCTGCCTACTCCTCACTCAAATTGGCTTCCCCTATTTTTTATCAAATGGATCATGAGTTGCACAACCGATGTTCCCTTCTGTGTGTTAATAAATGGCTTGACTTCCCCACTTTTTCATGCAGAAAGGGGACTCAGACAAGGATGTCCCTTGTCTCCGCTTTTGTTCCTCCTGGTCATGGAGGGCCTCAACAAATTTATCCATGAAGAACATAGGCATGGGCACCTAAAGGGTATCAAAGTTACTGATTCCCTTTCTTTGACTCATTTGTTTTTTGTGGACGACATCTTCATCTTTCTTGATGGTAGTTTGGGTGACCTCACAACTCTCCACCAAGTCATGGGGTCTTTCAAAAGGCCACCAGAATGGTTTTAAACAAATCTAAATCAACCTTTTCCATGCTCGGTTGTGCACAAAACGAGTTGTTGTTCGCACTCAGGAGATTCCCCTTTGTCACCTTTCCGTTTGAAGAAGGCCTGAGATATTTGGGATACCATCTGAAGCCATTTGGCTACAAAATTGCAGACTGGATCTGGCTTATCACAAAGGTGGAAAAGCGCCTGAACATTTGGTACCATAAATACCTCTCCAGAGCTGGCAGACTAATTCTGATCAAAACGGTTTTAGAAGCAACCCCTGTCTATTGGATGACCCTAGCCTGGATTCCCAAAGGCATCCTGGATAGAAAATATGTTTCATATTTTTGTGGAAGGGGAACCAGATAGGCAGAATTTTTGCTTGGACAAGATGGGAGACTCTGGCACTGCCTAAACGGTGGGGGGGTTGGGGGATCAAAAGACTGGACTTTTTCTCAAAAGCGCTAGCGGCAAAACTAGGCTGGCAGCTCCTCAACAACGACAACCTTCAGATGAAGGTTGTCACTACAAAATATATAACCCCCTTAAACCCTCTGGACTGGATTCGACAAGATCATCAAACCTATGGGAACATTTCCAACATCTAGAAAGTAGTAATCAAAGCAAAGGACCTGATAAGGATCAATTTGACTTGGAGAATTTGATCGGGCTCAAAAGTGCGCCTGGGAGTGGACCCATGGGTGGGTTGTGGCAATGCTCACAAACTCCCCGAGGATCTGAGACTCCATCTAGCAGAACAGGGGACTTTTCATCTCAGTCAAATTGCAGACAATGAGCGATCCTCTTTAGCACAACAAGCCTGGAAATTGGGAGCAGTTCTAAATATTCCCATTCAGTGGCAACAAGTTTGGAGCCTTTTCATTATAACACTAACGGAGGCTCACATCAGGATCATAGAATGGGACGATGAGCTCATCTGGGCTTTTGCAAAACATGGTTACTATGCACTCAAGATTGGATACCCGGTACTAATGGAACCTTTCAAGCCACCAGAATCTGAGATAAGGTGGAACCTTCTTTGGAAACTCAAAGTTTCCCCCAGAAAAAAGCTGCTCCTGTGGTCCATGTTAAATAACAAGGTCCCTACAGGGGAAAATCTCATGACGCGATCTTTCGCTGGAGCGTTCTGGTGCCACCTCTGCAGAAGCATAAACGAGGACACAAAACACCTGTTCTTGGGGTGTCCTTTGGCACATGATCTTTGGAATGGTATCTTGACAACACTCTCCATTAGGCCCAGATGGCATGGGACAACAGTAAAGGAGGCGTGGATCTCTTGGTGGAGGGATACATCTAGGAAGGAAAGGAACCTACCTCTGCTAATTAGCTGGGAGATTTGGATAGCTAGGAATGAGATTATTTTCACGCAGAAGTTTCCTCACTGGCCCTCCATACATAACAAAATCATAGCAGATTATCACTTGATCCTCGAAGAGTCCCAAAAAAACCAAACAAGGATTGTTGAGACAGAGGTCATCAACAAATCCATCCCTTGGGCTTTTTTCGATGATTCAGCTCAGGAGACAGGTTGTGGCGGGGGAGCGATTCTATATTTATTCGAAACCCATTCTTTCAAAAATAAAATGGGTTTAGGTCGAGGAACCAACAACTATGCCGAGCTGATTATTGCAAAAAACATTATTCTTTTTTCTATACAAAAACAATGTTCAAACCTGCAACTTTATGGTGACTCAAAATTGGTTATAAATTGGATCAACAAAAACTATACATGTACTGCTTACACATTGAGGCATATACTGGATGAGATTCATAGACTTCTCTTGCTTTTTGACTCATTCACTTGTCATCACATTTATAGGGAGTGGAACACTTTTGTTGACTTCCTATCCAAAGAAGCAGCAATTAGGGACGACAACTCTTGCATGATCTGCGAAGATTTGGACGGGGTCGTGTACCAACATTATCACAGGCCATTTATAGACCCTGAAGCACTATAACAGCAGCACACAAATGAAACAATTTTTACTCAGTTTTGATGATAATCCTTATATTTTTGTTATATTATAAATAGTCATCGGTTACTCTTTATCCCTCTGAGAAGAGGACAGACAATTTAAATTATAAGTGTTTCTGAATTACATGAACTCCCTGCGAGGATGAATGCACAGTTTCTTTCATTTTTGGTTGGATAGGCAGTGCCATATCAAAGTAATGCTTATGCATATACAAAATGTAATTTTCATCTTTATTAATGGAAATTACGACTTTTTCCATGGGAAAGAAAAAAGACCCAAATTAGGTAGTAGGCTCTAATTATAAGTGGGCTCACATGTAGTTAATATTCTTTATGGATTGTTATATATTGAGTAGAATGCTATGTAATTTTTGGTCTATAATTGTTATTGTATTTGAGCATTGCTCTCTGAGCTTGCCCCCTTGAAGAGGCAAGTGAACATAGCTCTCTATTTTTCATTCTCAAAGAGATCTTTCTTAGGGTTTATCTCTCTTTTCTCTCGTGTTATTTGGTTTTGCACTACATTTATGTATTTTATCTAAAATTTTGGAGTTAATTACACTACTTGAAAGAGAATTTGAACATTAAATCTCAAAATAACGAGTGAAATCTCCCTAATTTTAACACAACACACATTTTTTTCTAAAATGAGTAAGAATAATTTTTAATGATTAAAATTGAAATTAAATAAATAATAATAATAATAATAATGAAAAACCTTACATTGCATAACAAAATGTTAACCGATACCAATTTGATACTAATTGCAATGTAAAAAAACAACACCAAACAAACTAGTAAACTAGTGTTAAAAACTCCCATTCAATACACCTATTACAATTAAAATAAATATAAACATAAATATCCCTAAATTATTCTCTTCCATTCATCTAAATCCCCTCAACAAATCCTATGATGGCCAAGGCTCCCCGGGCGAAACCAAAATGCATAAAATCAGCTATGAATTTTGAGAGAAATATTTAAAATAAATATAAACATGAATATCCCTAAATTATTATCAATTTATCTTCCATTCATCTAAATCCCCTCAACAAATCCTATGATGGCCAAGGCTCCCCAGGTGAAACCAAAATGCATAAAATCAACTATGAATTTTGGGAGGGATATTTAATTATTTTGTTCGTAGTTCATTTTCTCAAATAAACCTAAATTCTATTATTACAAGGCTTGAAATGCATACATTTGAATTTGTGGCAAAATAGAAGTATTAATACTTATTTGAAATTTGGTGAACATATATATTTGGACCTCCTACTAACGGTTATGTTTTGTAGAAAAGTGAAATTCTTCTTTCTTATAACTCAAATTGATTTGTGCCAAAAATCCAAATCATTCATAATAAGTTGCAATTTGGTAAGAATAATGATATCAAAGTTATGAGAACTTTTACTTACTAACTAAATTTCATATTCAACTACATTTTCTTACTTTCTAATCCTCTCTGTTAAATGTTCACAACTCTCTATGTGTCTACACCCAAAATTCCTTCCATTGGCAACACACATTTCATGAGAAACACGTGGATGTTTTAGTCCATGAAAATCTATCCTCAAATATTTAAAAAAACTATAGAACTTCATGTGATGCATTTTATCTTAAAGTTTCATTTTACTTGAACTAGAAGGTTAAATAAGTTCTCAATTCCACCTTAACCAATAGTAAAAAGAAAGAAGCTCTTGGATGCACTAAGCTATGATTATGAAGCTTAATGGTTGTAGTAACTCAAAAAATGCACAAGGAAAAAAGAATAGAGAATAGTCCTTTAATAAAATTTAGAAAACATAAAAGTCAAAAAGGCATCCCCTCATTGCTCTCTTGCCTAAACTAATATTTACTTGCTATTTGATAAATATATACGTTGATTGTTATATTTATTATTATCCTAATGCTAGTGTTATGTGTATTAAATATTTTCCTTAAAATGCATTCAACCTTAATATGTGCACAACTCTGAAGAGGGTGTTAATATGGTTGAAGTTGGGGCTTTAGAGGCTATGCACATTATTTCCGGACGTGATGTGCATTTAAGTAGGGGGCATAACCAATCCTGGCATGCAGATTTCTAGTTGACACTAGCTATTAAATACATGTTTATGAAGAGTCTAGAGTCTAATGACTATGGTTTAAGTGGAGGTGAGGGTTGGTCTCAGCCTCCCGGTGCATGCATTTTGCTTTAATTGGAAAGTGGGGAGCTCTGTCTCTGAACTTGAGTTTTCAATTGAGGAAATGAGACGTAAGTTAGCTGGCCCATGAGGGTGTTGGAGGAAGTAGAAGAATTCCCTTGGTGTATGGGTATGTGTATAGCTGCTTGGAACCTGGAATTATGGTGGGTTGGAGAGGGCATCATTTGCTTCTCCCAACGCGAGAATTATGGTTGATTTCTTTCTTTGTTTTTCTATTTTGTCTATTTGTAGCTTTGTGTCTGGGTCTAAGGTGTTAGGGTTAGTGCTTATTTGTTGCGATCTCTAGTCTTAGTTCATGGTTTAGGGTTGGGAAGGCCTGGTAGCCTACATGCGTCCGTTGTTTTAGGGCTTCTTGGAACTGTTAATGCTTGGGTATATGGGTTTGTCGGGGTTAAGGAATGTGGGTGTCATCTTGTGAATTTAAATATAGGTTGGTAGGGCTCTTGGGGGTCGACTATCATGAATGCATGCACATCTTAGGCGTCTAAGGTTCTCTGTTTTATCTGTGTATGTGCTTTTGTTTAATGGTGTGAGGTTGTGGGTCCTATGTAGAGGCTATCATGGCCTTTGCTATTCATGTAGGCACTTTTATTGAGTCTGAGGTTTGTGAATTGAGTTTTAGAGACAATTTAGTGGGTTGGAGTCTTGGTTTTATAGTGGGTGTGTCTATTTTTTTTTCTCTTATTTCCTTGTAGGAAGAGGGATTTATAGTGGGTGCTCTAGGTATGCCCCCTCAGGTCTTAGTTATGCAACCAAGACATTGAATGTGCTGTAGATGAGGGGGATGTGGCAATGCTTGCTAGAGGCAGAGAGGAGCGAAACTCTTTGCTCATGACTTAGCTACCACCTACTTCAATGATTTTCTGTCAGATACAAGGAAGGAAATTCAAAAGTTGGGGACTCAAGTGGGGGTTGAGAGACAATCCCACTCCAATTCATAGATCATGGAGGACATGTCATCTTAGGTTCTTTGCCGTGGGCACACCAGGGGTAGGAAGAATCAATATTTGAATTTTGTGGCTTTGCACTAGAAAATGACGACTTTGTTAGGTTTGGTCCTGAAAGACAAGCAAATGGATCGATATAATGTTTTCACCACCTTGGAAGACATTAAAAAGATGCTTAGAAATCAATGTTTCTCCTTGGTCAAGATTGACTATCGCTTGGTGCATGTGCAGGGATATATTGCTTGTGAATCTAATAGCGAGAATCTATTGGATCCACCAAGTTCAAGAGTGAGGACTCCTACAATGATATCCTCTTCGAAAACGATTAATGATTTAGCTATTTGGATTTGTAGTCTGATTGCTTCTCTTTTTGACTTCAACCTGGTCAGTGGGGCTTTTGTCTTTTATAATGGTCTTAGTTTATGTTTGTATTTACACCGGATATGGCGAACTGCTATTCATTAGTTGTATATGTGTCAGCTATGACATTTATGATGGTCTTAGTTTTGTTGGTATATTTTCTAGTTATGACGTATCACTATGAGTTAGGTATATACGTGCCAAATATAACGTATAGTTATGTATGACAACTTTTGTACTTGGTGTTGTATGAGGAATTCTAATCCTAATTTTAACAAAAAATAATGTTTTGAGAAAGATTAAATCCTTAAATAACAATATCACAAAATCATATATCTCTTATTTTTAAGTAATACAAAACATTATTTAAAAACAAAACTTTAATATCCCACATTAACAATGCTTGATATATAGATTAAAAAACAATTAAAAAAGTATCCCACACTAACAATGCTTGATATATAGACTAAAAAACAATTAAAAAAGTATTTATATAGTGAAAGCTTCATTCATGGCCATCAAAACTATGCAAACAAAACACAAGTTAAAACCATTTAGGAGTAAACATTAAAAAAAATAATAATAAATCATGATAACATAATCGTCCAAAAAAACGCCCCTAGCTCTCATAAAATAAGAAGGGCATCTCAGTGAAATCAATAAATTATTAAAGAAAGAGAGATCCCCATGCCCTAAGATATGTTAAGTGGTCAACAACTTGGCAGCATAAGTCAATTTACATTCATTACATAATGCATGCTAATGTAATATAAAACATTCACATAAAAAGCATTTGATTTAACAACTTCATCATGTAGCTTTCTATGTTTGCCTCAAATGCTGTTTATTTATGTAATTATAATCACATTTGTACAAACCAATATTTTTCATACAATACATTTTACTTAATTATTAAAAAAAAAACAAAAAAACATCTTTACATTTAACATATATTAGAGACATTTTAAACAAATTAAATACCTTCATTTTAATTTAGGTTAAACTTCATATACCAAAAAATAAAATGATTTACAAGGGTATAAGTATCCTTTCACTACGAAAAAAACCTCAAATTTCAACCATGATTATATATATAAAAAAATTGTAGCATAGGAAAATAAATATTTCTAATTTTATTTTTAAATTAAGTCTAGCCGAAGGTTATCCTTATTGTTGGATGGAAGAATGATCTACCCACTTCAATAATATTTATATATATATTTTTATAGCATATGAAAACAAAAATTTCTCAACAACATTTTTTTGTTTTAAAGAATGATCTTCCCATCATTCGAGACTCAAATTGGGAAATCCAACATTTCAACAAGCGTTCAATGGATGAATATCTAAGTTTGATATGGAAGAGAAGAGGGGCTTATAAAATCCTGTTCACAAGAATAAAAGGATTCTATTGTCACTTACTGCAAAATGTGTTTTCAGTTATCCAAAGAGTAAATGACAAGATAAGTTTGTAGTCGTCTTCCAAGCCTCAAAAGGATTCGAAGCCCAAATCAGACCCTCTCCATTAGAAACTGCTCTGAACAAGATTTCCAATGATTGGTGCTGGACCCACCAACATGTTAGGGGATCTCCTTGGTAAGAAGTCCCAAATAGACCTCAGACCATTTGGTGTAGGAGTCCCAGCAGTGGGTCGTACGGTATCGCCCTGACCGCGGTTACACGCAAAGGTAAGTAGGATTTCCTTGTTGGTAAAAAGGGTGTGACATGCACAACGTGCCAAGGAAGGTGCATGAATGACCCTAACACACAAAAGGTGGGGTGAGTGCGCCCCTTGGAAACTTGTGGAAACACGCAGCTTGGAAGGGAACACACGAGCAAAGATGCATCACAAACTGGAAGGCAAGTGAACCAACAATCCAAAGTGATGGTTATACCAACAACGTGTCTCAGTAAGATTCATACATACATATACAAAAAGAGTCTACACATACATGCATAAGCAAACAACTACATATATCATTAGAATAACCAAGATAACTGAAATACCATAACAACATATGCATGAAACGTGTTGGCTCTATTATATTAAGAAGTGAAAATTCCAATCATAAAGTACAACCATGACCAACCACTAGTCCTGATAATAGAACGTTACAGTCGTTGCTGCTTGCTCCTCCAAAGAGATGTACTAGCTCTGCACTGTGGAGAAGTCAAGGCTTGTTACAATACACTCCAAGATTTCTCTAAGATACTCTTATAGGAAGCTTGGCTGCCCAAAAGCCTCTACAATGAGTTATGAGATTCTATAAATAGCAAAGAGTGGGGTGACCCTTGACATTCCCCTTTGTGACTGTTCACCTACCCTCATGACTCTTCAACTACTCTATGACTGTTACATTCAACTATCGAGTCTTGGACTTTCACATTACAATATGTTACATACAATTTGAACATGTACCCACGTGAGAAAAAATAGGCTTGAGCAAGCCATGCAAGACATCACTAAGACTCAGACAACTATGGGAAGACCAACTCTTCGACATCCTCACAATGGTTGACAGTGGTGAACTGATGCCAAGCTTGATAGTCCATGATGGTGTCTGTGTACTCTGTGGTGACATCTTTCTGGAAACAAACTCTTGCCTCTGTTTCATCCTGGTACATTGATTTGGCTCCTCTTTCCAGCTCCTCTGATAACATGCGCATCATCGTCTTGAGTGCGACCAAACCAATGACACACTGATGCACAGTATCTGCGTTGATCGCCAAGTCTGTGCTCATGTCTATGCACATCAACTCGTCCAAGTACATGTCCAGCTCCAGTCGGACTTGATTCTTTGCCTTTTCCTCGGTGATTGTCCCAATTGTCGGGATCGCATGTGCATGCATAACAACATCCATGCTTTTGAACACCCATGCATGTGAATCATGCAAACTGGTCATGAGCTGCAGGAGTTCCTCATAGTTTCGGATCTGAATATGGATGCGTGTCTTCAACTTTACTGCCTTGGGCTTCATAAAATTGGGAAAGTGTAATGAGACTCCCTTATATCTCATTTTCCATGTTTGCATGTGGTTGGCGACGGTGTGCAAATCTGATAATATGTGTGCTCTCTTAGCACAATGTTGCTGCCAACCATTGAGATGGACAACTGGCTTATGCACAATGACAAATCTGGAATACAACGTTTGCATGAATGCCTCGAGAGATGATAATTCATTCAGTATTTCTCTCTTCAACTCTACTCTGGAGGATGCTATAACCTGTTCTCGTCCTTGCTTGGCCATTTGTAACTCTTTATCCATTTACTCCTTCTCTGCTGTCAAGAAGCGAACACTCAAGCTGGTGGCTTCAACATATGCTTTGGTAGCATCAGACAATGCTGTTGGATGCTTACGCACATCGAATACGATCACTCGTTCTTCGAAGTGCGCAAGTGATGTATGGACATCTATAGTAGTCACTCTAAGTGATTGCACAACTCGATGTTGCGACTCGTCGAATGATATGTTGTGCATCTTTGCTTCTGGATTGTCTTCAAGGATTTCAGTATCTCCTTGATCACTCAGGATTTTCTCTGCTTTCGGATCTGGTGAAGCTGGTGGGTTTAACTCTTGGTTGTAAGGCATGAGGTCAATATCTTGTTCTGACTTCGGCTTCTCCAACTCCGTATCCATCTGCTCAAGTATCTGTTCAATCTCTTGAGCAAAGTCCTAGTCCTGTGACTGCTCACCCTGTCTGCTTTGTGCCAGCTTCTCGGATGAGTCTACAACCTGTATGGGCATAGTTTCATCAATATGTGCCTGTTGCACCTCCTGTTGTGTTTGTCCCTATTGTGCTTCCTTCTCTTATCTGCGCAACTCTTGTTCTTCCCAGAGTTGCTGCTTCAACTCTTGCAACTTCTTCACTATTTCCTCCATCCCTTGTTTCTCTCTTTTCCTTTGTACATTCCTGTTGTCGCCTCTTCGCCTCTATCTCCAAAGCTGCTTTCTCCATAAGTGAGTCCGCGTTGAAATTGCAGCTTTGTTCTTCCTCTGTGCTCTCAAAAACCTTTCTCTTTCCTTTGTCATGCGCATGTACTTTACCCTCTGTTGTTGCTGATGATGGTGCTCTCTGAGTTGTCGCTTCCTTCTGCTTTGCCAACCATTCCACACCTATGATGACTAGTTCATTGAGCCTGGAGAAGTTGTGACAGTATCTCCATGGGTCTTCCTCAGGCCAATGACATGCCCTATTGATACAAGGAAACCACACTCTCGAACAATGTTCTTTCACCAAGTAGTGCGGGTCATATGGATTGAAACTCTTGGTGCCAAAAGTAAATCTTTTGAACTCATCAATCTTAACATCAACATGCTTAAGATTATGTACCTCATACAACTTGATCCATAATGAAAGAGCGGGTCAAGGTGCCTTCTTCTTCCGATGTAGTCTAGCTGAAAGTCTTGTCGAGATGTGGTACGACACTTCTTGCATGATGAGCTTTTCCATGGAAAACTTTGGTAAAACATGTAAAGGCTTGTATTCGCTGTACATCTGTATGAAGGTGCTAAGAGGTGAGGCATACCAATCTGCTATGTCGATCAATCCCTCCATTGTTTCTTGTGACATGCAAGGTGGATCCTGCTCAAATATCATCTTGTACACTGGGGTGAAAAAATGGTCTGACAAATATGTGATGACCCTGCGGAAACTGCATTTGGAGAAAAATCTACAGTAAGTGTGCACAGAGGCTTCCAAAGGTGACCATGTCCAACTCAAGCCTAGGAACTACTGACAGGGACTAATTTCATCGAGAATGTATCGAGACATTTATATCTTCGCTTGCTGACCTTTGGGCGGTTTCCGGGCTTCTTTCACCTGTTCCTTCAACTTGTGAGCCAACATGTCAGACCAGTTGCATGGTCTGCCTTCGTTGGCTAGTTGGTCCAATGTGATCACTCAACTCTGCGGGAAGGTCTCTATGTTGTCTTGGTCATACAAGAGGCATGCAAAGATGACCAAGTATTGATATTCCTTATACAATATCTTCGTCTTGTAAACTTGGTTGGGTGTCATCCTGAACTTGGCTAGCTCTTTCACCTCGATCTTTAAGATATCTCTGGAGTTTACAGTGCTGCTCGGTCTACTAAAGGGTGTTTTCATTATGATCACCGACTACGGCAAGTGGTAGATCTGTTGATAATCCTATGCCCTGAATGTAGCAAGCTTTGTCCTGCTAACACTGCTTAACACCATCATCTTGTGATCAATGTGCGAGATGATCCAATGTATCATTTCTGCGCATGGAAACGTGGGATACCTGCATGCAATCCAGTACAAGCCAGACTTATGAATATTCACATAGACCCTGTGGTCTTCTAGGTCTTCCCCAATGTTCCTACGAATATATCATTGATGTCCTACCATTTCAACTTGATGTCTTTGACTACGAGCAGCTTGGGGTCTTCGTAAATCAGCAAACTCATAGACACTTGCTCAACTACATCTCCAGTTGCGCTTCCAACGGTGTCCTTTGACCCTACTCTCTTGGAGGCCATTAAACATAAACAACTGAGAGATGGGAGAACACTTGCAATACCTGGAGATATGGCCACATTCATGGAAAGCAATCTATCAGTTGAAAACCAAGGCAAACTTGAGGATTGACATGCAACATACCTAGGAGAATAACAGTAGAGATTGCATAATTTTCACTGGAAGGCCGGGAGATTGACTGTCAAAATTGTGCAAAGCATATTTCAGACTGTCGGGAGGTTGAATGGGTGCTGGAATTGTGTAATACACAATCTAGGCTGATTTGTTGGGGGTTGATATTGTGCAATGCACAATTTCAGTCAGCAAGGCATGCATGCCTCAGGAGTGCATTGCGTAATTTTATGGGCCAACAGAGCACTGCCTCTCATATTTGTGTAAAGAAAACCTGGAGGACAATGCCTAGCTAGAATTTCACATTTTCTGTGAGGAAGGTAGAGCCTTCCCTCTCAGAAATGCACAATGTTGTATGGGAAGGGAAAGGCCTAGGCCAAGGTTTCCCGAACCTGCCAACGAATGACCGAAAACGTATGAAGCTTTGAATGCATGGCGAAATCGATTATAAGCAAGAGCGAATGATCATGCATGCAAACAATGAATGCAAGATCAAAAAAATGGTAAAACATGCATGTTTGTGAAATGGGTCACCGCAACAGCGACCGTTGGTGCAAAACAGTGTCATGCATGCAACAACAGTGAGATGCAAATGAAAAATGAAACAATGCTTGTACAGGCTAACATGCATGTAAACGACAACAAGCATTCATAGAAATCAAGCAGACAACTCTCACACAAGGCAAAACACAAAAAGCGACAGAAAAGTTGCAAAAGACGTGTAAAGCGAACTTACCCAGAAAAAGCTGAGATGAATGTACCGACGACTCCTAGATGTGATGTGGGGCGTTAGAGTTCCAATATTGATGTGAAGAATGAGCTCTATAGCGTCGAATAAATAAGCTTGAGGCCCATGATGTGCATGTCACAAATCTAGGAAAAAGCAACACTTGGAGGGAAATTTCTAAAATGATATTTGCATGTATCCTCCAGCTGCTAAAAATAGATCCCTAAAATATGGGGATTATTTTTGTTATTTCGGGAAAGACAACCCATGCATGCAAATCAGGTTTGCTAGGTCCCAGAGGGAACCAGTCAACTTGAAGTCCCATGCAATATCCTACAAGCCTGGGAGAGGGATTTGCATATTTTCTGGGCTGAGATGGGTTGGATGTTCCTAAGGGATTGCATAATTTCTAGGGTCAGCAGGTGACTGTCTCCCAGAGTTGCACTATTTTTGGGTTGAGGCCTAGTGCCAAGCCAGATTGCATAGTTTTATGTGGAAGGCCTGTCTGAGTGTTCTGCACAATTTTGGAGGTCAGCAGGCAACCCATCATTTGCGCAATTTATAGAGGGAAGGCTGGTTCCCCTCCAGAATGGTGCAATTTTCTGGGGAAGCTGCTCGGTTAGAAAATAACCTAAGTTTGGGATGGCAGCCTGTGAAGGGGGTGAAGTAAACTGACATGCACAGGCTGGCGAGCCATTGTTAATTAGCTGAAGCCTATGTACTTGATAGTGCAAGACATGCTGCTAAGGATGGTTGGTAGGGAGGCTCCAAAATGAAGCTAAGGAAAATTTTTTGGAGGGTGGTTGTAGCTGCTACAACACTTGGCGACACACTAGTAGAACTCCAGCTCTCTGAATGGACCTTGTTCATGAAAAGCAAGTCTAATAGCTTTGGAATTATTGTTCAGTGCTCTGTTCATCTTGGTTTCCACACTTACATGATTGTAAGATGTAGCATCTTCCAAGCTCTTGGTCGGTCGACACACATTCCAAGCCAGGCCAACAAAGTTGTTTCGATTGGGTATGAGGGGTATATGGGTGCACAAGCCTTATGGTCATCAGAGTTTAAGTTTCATCTTTGGTGTCACTCCGTTGCCAACAGGCTTGGATAGTACCCTGATGGATTCATGCAGGAACACAAGCATTGCTCCGCTGCCAGCGAGCCTAGTTAGTACCCTGGCGGAGTTACTTGCATCACCTCTCTGCACATGAAGCCTTTATCTTCCTTTTCCTTACATATTTTTTGAAAATTTTCATATTTTCATATTTTCATTTTCATTTTAACTGTGCATAGCACTTACTCATTTCAGAGGTGGAAGAGGGATCCCGACTTATTGAGAGCAGAAGAGGTTGTCCCTTTAGAGAAGTAGTTTGTATGTACATCTCATGTGCTTGTTAAGGCTTCCCCCCTCACCTTACTCTACTTGACTGAGATGACAAGGATTAACCCAAAAACAACTGACTAGAGTAGGCGATACTAGTTAGTGTGCAAGCGTTTTGTTTTCACCAAGCCTTATTGTGAAAAACATGTATTTTCCCTTGGTGTATCCTGTATTTAAGACAACAAGTTCTGCATATAGAGACAGGATGATAGATAACCAAGTATTGATAACTACACAAGTCCTCTTGTACTTTACCTTGCTTGTTTCTAGAGTCGCACATGATCCATGCGAAACTATCCTACGAACGTAAACAAGCAAACAAACCTAAAAAAAAAACAAAAGCAGAAGTAAATGCGTGAGCGGTGCAAGTAAGAAAACAAACAAGAAAGCAAGCAAACCGACAAAGTAATAAGAAAACATGCATGCAAGAAAACAAACTGAAAGCAAACACTACTCCTACTCCTAAGCTAACGGTGCATGGGCCTGCTCACATGAAGTGATACTTCCAATGCAGCCACCGATGCATTGGTCGACCCATGTTGGTGAAGGCATGGTTAGCGAACATCACAACCATGTGAACCAACACACATGAAAGATATAACAATGAAGACAAATGCACTCCGAGTTTAAATGTGTCCACAGAACAAACATTAGTGTGACCACATGACATGCAATCCGTGGACTTACCATGGTGTTGTGCGACACTGCATGCAAATGTTAAGCATACACATACTCTTGATTGTGACATGCAAGCAAACAAAAGAAACAAAGACAACTTGGGTCATGCACGTGTGCTTGCTTTGTAAGATTCCTCCAGTGCATGAGTGATGGGGTCGTGTAGTTCGAGTGGAGGAAGAATAATATGTGTGTGAGATTGACCTTCAATGCATACAGAGGAGTGATGATGAGCCTTGAGTGTTTCAACAATTTCCTGATCAGAAGTGAAACCAACCTCAAGACAGCGAGGGCCTGGCATAACCATCAATTGGAGTTGAAGTGCCTCAATAGTCTATGGGGTTTTGACTTCCTTGACATATAGATAATCATAAACAGGTGGCTTTAAAAAATCAACTGCAATAGAATCATCATCGTGATCAAATACTATGGTAAATAGATCATGACAACTATGATCAACAAAATCAATGATTTCACTGGCATCCTCATAATCTGATGAATCAAACAGAGGGGTAGATGAGAAGCGGAAAAATTCACCCTATGCATTTTGGGAAAAGGTAGATGAAAAATCAAGTGGATCTTAAAAGAATTATTTGTCTTCTCCATTGTTAGATGATGGACTGACATTCGGTGTGTTCTACGAATGATCAATAATGGGTGCATCTGTAGATGGAGATACACACGCGAAATCAAGGATGGCAGAATCACCAAAGATGCCAGGGAAAATGGAGGAGGTGCGGATAGAAGGGAATCATCCTTCATCGCGGGTTGATGTTAAGGCTCCCAGTCATACTCTTCATTAATGACTGCGTAGGTTGGTTGTGCGACACCAACTCTGTCGATAGCTTGATCCTCTTTCACAACAACCACAGAGTCCGAAATGGAAGAACACAAGATAGTGAAATCTGAAGGATCATTAGAACATGAAGATTAAGTTTGAGGTAAGAAATGCATGTGACAAACCATGGGCTTCGCAACCAAATATGCGCAAAAATTGAGAGGAGTGATGTTGGGAGGATGTGACAGTTGAACAGAAGTGTGTGCATGTTCTCCAACATCACTCTGTGGTGGTGTAGCTGTTTGATGAGGGGATGGCTGATGGTCACTTGTGACAATGACCATGTCCGTCTGCTATTGCGCAACTTCATCGTTGAAGTATGTTGAGCAGGTTTAGTGGAGGTTTTCTAGGCCAAACTGCAGAAAGCCATAGATTGCTCAATTTTCGACCAATTTTGGAAAATGAATAGTAAATTTTGGATTTATTTGATGCTCTGAAGACAATGGTATAAGTTTCATAGGAAATAGGAGACTTCTACACATGATTTTTCCATAGGGAAGTTCAGGGAAGCCTAGGGACACCAGGGAAGGACGTCATGCCCAGATAAGCCAGAGTCAGTTTTCAGAGATCTAATAGTCATTTTTGGGGTTTTGGGTCCTCGGAACCCAATGGTATAGTTTTCAAAGCCATTGGAGTTTAGAAGAATATTTTAATCATAAATTTGACCAAATAATTCCAAGAGGGCCTAACCATTGAAGGAGGTCCTAGGAGATGTAGCCCAGTACTGGAGAGTGAACTCCTTGATCAGATTTTTCTTATGAATTTGATGTGTATATTTCTCTACATTTCATTTGATTTCCATGTTATTTAAGCAACTAATTAACTCATAATTTTCTCACACATGGCACATAAAACTTGACACGTAAACCTCTTGCATAACTGGGTAAATGAGACGGTCCTAAACATATTTTTAACTGATGAGGGATCTTCTATAGCATTTACAAGTTTTTCCAAATATTTCAGATCAATACTAGGGTCATTGCAACTTGTATCATTATTAACATAGCTCTGGACAAACATTTCAATGTATTTTGTCATAAGGCTCCGAAAAAGCGGCCTTCAAATCAACCATCCTGTTGGTTGTTGACCATTTTTCAAAAGATGCTCATTTTTGTCCACTAATTATTTCTTTCATTCCTTGGTTGCAAAATCCATCATGGATTAGACCCTTAAGCTACATAGTATACCAACTTCCATTATTTCGTATTGAGACCTCACATTTTCACCAACAAATTTTGGAAGGAGCTGTTTAAACTTGAAGGTACACAACAAAATATGAGCACTACACATAATTGTTGAATTCATTGTCAAATAGAGGTGGTCAAAAAGTGCTTAGAAACCTATTTGAAATGGTTTTATTTTGAAAATCCATACAAGTGAGCACTTTGGCTTCCCGTTACTGAATGGTGTTAGAATACCACTTATTGTGGAGCTACCAAAATGACAAATACAAAGTATTATGGCTAAATACCCTTGTTAGTAGCATCCTATGTATTAGGCACATCTAAGGTTCATGTAGTAGATAGAACACTTCACACTAGAGAAGCCATTATTCATATCCTCAAGGACAACTTGGTTAAGGAACAAAATTGAATAAAACAATAAGTTGATTAACATATATCAAATGATCTTTTGCTGCAAGGCATCAAATGTGCCTTCAATTGTGACATTATAAATAGGCATGAATCAATGATAACATTACCTAGAAGATATCTCCTAAATTCTATTGTCCCTATCAGACCATACAATGCATTGAGCAAGATTCCTACAAGTTGGCTCTCCTAGCCCACTCCAAGATTCATCAATATTTCATGTGTCCTGTTTGAAGAAGGTTATGGGATCAAATTGCAAGTGCATATCGACCTACCAAAACTTTATGAAGAAGGTACCATTTGTATATAGCCATAAGCAATATTGGATACCAAACTACATTAGTTGCATCAAAGCATGATAAGGGAAGTATTCACCTAATGAAAAGATATGCAACCAAGATATACCACATGGGAACTAACAACAATTCTACAATAATTTCCTCACCTTTGGCCTTGAGGATAATGTTACTTTAAAGGGGGAGGGCATGTTAGGGTCCTACCTTGACCCCTTCATTCAGATACTTTCTTAATGTAGGAGGTTAACTGGATTGAATATGGGCCATCAAATAATTAGTTAATATGCTCTCATCAATAAAATAGTCCTCTTTGTTAATAAGACCCAAATTAGTGGAGAATAAATTAAATTAATGTCATTGTTATTAATTATTAGAATTCCTAGGTCCGGCGAGCGGGAAATGGAGGCATTGGCTAGTTTAGTAGGCGATCATGGCTAGCAGCATTGTGGATGAAGCAGAAGGACACAGATGTTTGTACCTATAATGTACACGTCCCCATCATCGCACATGCAGTCTTTTTACCTATTACCATGGGTTGTTTGGGGTTTTTACTCTATTTTCATTTACTTGATCGCCCATTCCTGCTCTTTGACATCATTGTTTGACCTTTGGCCTCTCTTGCTGATTTCTGTTGCCTTGCTGCTCCTCCCTTTGGTGATTACCAAGGTAGCTAGCATTTTACTTTTACCCGGATAGCAATGGACCTAGATATGGTTTATTATTCGGAGGAAGAAACAGTGGAGGACACTATCTGGATGACCTCAAGAACTGCTAAGTTGGGGACCATCTCATCAAGAACTGCTAAGTTGGCTATGTTATATTAAGAAGTGAAATTTCCAATCATACAGTACAACCATGACCAACCACTAGTCCCAATAATGAAACGTTACAATTGCTGCCGCTTGCTCCTCCAAAGAGATGTACTAGCTCTGCACTGCGGAGAAGTCAAGGCTCGTTACAATACACTCCAAGATTTCTCTAAGATACTCCTATAGGAAGCTTGGTTGCCCAAAAGCCTCTATCATGAGTTATGAGGTTCTATAAATAGCAAAGTCTAGGGTGACCCTTGGCATTCCCCTTTGTGACTGTTCACCTACCCTCATGACTCTTCAACTACTTTATGACTGTTACATTCAACTATTGACACTTGGACTTTCACTTTACATGATGTTACATACAATCTACACATGTACGCATGTGAGACAAAATAAGCTTGAGTAATCCATGTAAGACATCACTAAGACTCAAACAACTGTGGGAATACCAACTTTTTGACATCCTTGCAATGGTTGATGGTGGCAAACTGATGCCAAGATTGGTAGTCCCTAATGGTGTCTGTGTACTCTGTGGTGACATATTTCAGGAAATGAACTCTTGCCTCTATTGCAACAGGGTACACTAATTTGGCTCCTTTGCCCAACTCCTCTGATAACATGCACATCATCGTCTTGAGTGTGGCCGGACCAATGACATACTAATGCATACTGTTTGCACTGGTCGCCAAGTCTGCACTAGTGGCTATGCACATCAACTCGTTAAAGTACATGTCCAGCTCCACTCGGACTTGATTCTTTGTCTTTGCCTCGGTGATTGTCCCAATGGATGGGATTGCATGCATGTGCACAAAAACATCCATGCTTCTGAACACTCGTGCATGTGAAGCCTGTAAACTGGTGATGAGCTGCGAGAGTTCCTCATAGTTCCATATCTGACTCTGAATGCATGCCTTCAACTCTACTGCATTGGGATTCATCAACTTGGGCAAGTGTAACAGGGCTCCCTTGTATCTCATTTTCCATGTTTGCATGTGGTCAACGACATTGTGAAAATTTGACAAGATGCGTGCTCTCCTAGCACAATGCTGCTACCAACCATTGAGATGGATAACTGACCTATGCACGGTGACAAATATGGAATACAATGTCCACATGACTGTCTCAAGAGATGACAATTCATTCAGTATTTCTCTCTTCAACTCTTTTTTGGCAGATGTTGTAACCTATTCTCCTCCTTGCTTGGCTATTTGTAACTCTTTATCCATTTGCTCATTCTTTGCTATCAATAAGTGAACACTCGAGTTGGTGGATTCAACATATGCTTTGGTAGCATCAGCCAATGTTGCTGGATGCTTGCGCACGTTGGATACGATCACTCGTTTTTAGATGTGCATAGGAGATGCATGGACATCCGAAGTAGTCACTCTGTGTGATTTCACAACTCTATGCTACGACTCGCTGAATGATATGTTGTGCATCTATGCTTCCAGATTGTCCTCAAGGATCTCAGTATCTCCTTGATGCTCAAGACTTGCTCTACTTCCGGATCTGGTGAAGCCGATGGGTTGAACTCTTGGTTATAAGGCATGTGGTCAATATCCTATTCTGACTTCGGCTGCTCCATCTCCGTATCCATTTGCTCAAGTATATGTTCAATCTATTGAGAAAAGTTCTTCTCCTATGACTACTCACCCTGTCTGCTTTGTGCCAGCTGCTCAGATGAGTCTACAACTTGTATGGGCATAGTTTCGTCAATTTGTGCATGTTGTGCCTCCTGCTCTGTCTATCCTTGCTATGTTTCCTTCTCCTATCTATGCATCTCTTGTTCTTCCCAGAGTTACTGCTTCAACTCTTGCAACTCCTTCACTGTTTCCTCCAGCCTCTATTTCTCTCTCTGCCTTTGTGTGTTCCTTCTGTCGTGCTGTTGCCTCTTCACCTCTATCTCCAAAGCTGATTTCTCCACAAGTGGGTTTGATTTGAACTTGTAGCTTTGTTCTGCCTCTGTGCTATCAACAACCTTTCTCTTTCCTTTGTCATGAGTAGGTATGTTACCCTCTACTACTGCTGATGATGGTGCTCTCTGAGTTGCTGCTTCCTTCTTCTTTGCCAACAATTCCACAACTATGCCGATTGGTTCATTGAGCCTGGAGAAGCTATAACAGTATCTCCATGGGTCTTACTCAGGGCAATGACGCGCCCCTTGGATATAAGGAAAGAACACTCTCAAACAATGTGCTTTCACCAAGGAGTGTGGGTCATACAGATTGAAACTCCTAGTGCCGAAAGTAAATCTTTTGAACTCATCGGTCTCGACATCAACATGCTTAATATTTTATATCTCATACAACCCGATCCATAACGAAGAGCAGGCCAGGGTACCTTCTTCTGCTAATGCATTCTAGCTGACAATCCTATCAGGATGTGGTACGACAGTTGTTGGATGACAAGCTTGTCCATGGGAAACTTCGGTAAACATGTAGAGGCTTGTCCACGCTGTATATTCGTATGAAGGTGCCAAAAGGTGAGGCACACCAATCCGCTATGTCAATCAGTGCCTCCATTGTTGCCTGTGACATGAAAGGTGGATCCTGCTCAAATATCATGTTGTACAACGGGGTGAAAAAATGGTTTGACAATTGTGTGATGACTCCACATAAACTACATTCAGATAATAATCTGCAGTAAGTGAGAACAGAGGCTTCTGAAGGTGTCCATGCCCAAATCAAGCCTGGGAACTGCTGACAGGCACAAATTGCATCCAAAATGTACGTGGACATGTATATCTCTACTTGCTGACCTTTGGGCAGCTTTTGAGCTTCTTTCACCTATTCCTTCATCTTGTGAGCCAACATGTCGAACCAGTTGCATGGTCTGCCTTTGCTTGCCAATTGGTCCAACGCTATCACCAAACTCTACAGGAAGTTATTTGTGATGTTTTGGTTTGAAAATATGACCAAGTACTGACATTCCTTCCGCAGTATCTTCGTCTTGTAAACTTGGTTAGGTGTCATCCTAAACTTGGTTGGCTCTTTAACCCATCTCTTCAATATATCTCTGGAGTTTGTAGTGTTGTTGGGTCTACTAAAGGGTGTTTTCATTATGATCACCGATTGCGGCAAGTGGTACATTTGCTGATATTCCTATGCCCTGAATGTAGCAAGGTCTATCCCCTTGACACTGCTTAACGCCATCTTCTCGGGATCAGTGTGCAAGACAATCCAATGTATCATGTCCGTGGATGGAATCGCGGGATACCTGCATGCAATCTAGTAGTAGCCAGACTTGTTAATATTCACATAGACCCTGTGATCTTCCAGATCTTCCCTAAATGTGCATGAGAATGTATCAATGATGTCTTGCCATTTCAACTTGATGTCTTTGTCTATGAGAAGCTTAGTGTCTTCGTAAATCGGCAAACTCATAGACACTTGCTCAACTGCATCTCCAATTGTGCTTTCGACGGTGTCCTTTGACCTTGCTTTGTTGGAGGCCATCGAAGCTAAACTACTGAGAGACAGATGAACACCTGCAATACATGGAGACATGGTGAAATTCATGGCAAGAAAACTTTTAGTTGAAAAGAAAATCAAACTTGAGGACTAACATGCAACATACTCGGGAGGTTGAAAGTAGAGGTTGCACAATTTTCACTAGGAGGCCAGGAGACTAACTACTGGAACTGCGTAAAGCATAGTTAAGACTATCGAGAGGCTATTTGGCTGATAGAATTGCACAATGCACAATCCAAGCTGACCTGCTGGGGGCTGAGATTGTGCAATGCGCAATTTCAGTCAGCAAGGCATGCAAGCCCTGGGACTGCATTGCGAATTTTCAGGGCCAACAGAGCATTGCCTCTCAGATTTGCGCAAAGAAATACTAGGGGAGAGTGCTTGGCTATATTTGCTCATTTTCTAGGAGGAAGGCATAGCCTTCCCTCTCAAAAATGTGCAATGATGTTTGGGCAAGGTAAGGCCCAGTCCAAGGTTACCCAGACCCACCAACGGGTGACTGAAAAGATATGAAGCTTCGAATGCATGGTGAAATCGAGTGTAAGCAAGACCGAATGATCATGCATTTAAACAACAAATGCAATATTAAGAAAATGGGAAAACATGCATGCGTGTGAAACTGGTCACCACAACGACGATCATTAGTTCAACGATGACCGTGGGTGCAAAAATAGTGTCATGCATGCAACAATAGTGAGATGAAAATGAAAATTGAAACAATGCTTGTACAGGCTAATATGCATGAAAGTGACATCAAGTGTTCATAGAAATCAAGCAGACAACACTCACACAAGCCAAAACACAAAAAGCGTCATAAAATTTGCAAAAGATGTGTAAAGCGAACTTACCTAGGAAAAGTTGAGATGAACGTCTCGACGGATCCTAGATGTGATGTGGGGTGTCAGAGCTCCAATATCAATGTGAAGAATGAGATCTGCAGTGTTGAATAAATAAGCTTGAGGCTCATGACGACATGCCACAAATCTAGGAAAAAGTGACACTTGGAGGGCAATTTCTAAAACAATGTTTATATGTAATCTCCAGTTGCTAAAAATAGATCCCTAAAATCTAGGGATGCTTTTTTCATGTTTAATGCATGCAAATTAGGTTTGATGGGTTTCGAAGGGAACTAGTCAACCTAAACGCACATGCAACAACTTACAAGCTTGGGAGAGGGATTGCACAGTTTCTGGGTTGAGATGGGCTAGTTGTCCCTAAGGGATTGCACAATTTCTGGGGTCAGCAGGTGACTATCTCCCAAAATTGTGCAATTTCTGGGCTGAGGTGTAGTACAGGGCTAGATTGTGTAGTTTTCTATGGGAGGCCTGTTTGACTATTCTGCGCAATTATGGAGGTTAGTAGGCAGCCCAACAAATTTTCACAATTTCTGGAGGGAAGGATGGTTCCCCTCTAGAATTGCATAATTTTCTAGGGGAGTTGCTCTGCAAGAAAATAACCTAAGTTCGGGATGGCAGCCTGTGAAGGGGGTAAAGAAACCTGACATGCATAGGCTGGTGAGTCACTGAAAATCAGTCGAAGTCTATGTGCTTGATAGTGCAAGACATGCTACTAAGGATGGTTGGTAGGGAGGCTCCAAAATGAAGCTAAGGAAAATTTTTTGGAGGGTTGTTATAGGCACTACAACAGAAGGAAATAATATCAGAGATCGCATATTGGAGGTTGGGCATATGAGCGCATTGCAACATCATAGCATCAAAATATGGGCAATCACATATCAGAGGTCCAAGCATATCAATGATCGCATATCAGAGGTCCAACGACATCGAAGATTGGAAGTCACAACATTGGGGATCTAATGTATTGAAGCAGGCAATATCAGAGCTCAGAGGAGATCAATGCATCACAATATCACAACATTGGAACTTTTGAAGGTGACAACCTTTTAAGTGTTGCGACATGGGTAGTGTGCTGATAGTGTAAAAACTTCCAGGGGACTCCAATAAATATTAAAAAATGATTCCATCACAAAACCAAAGGTGGACGGGCCCTTTTCTATCTCCTCTAGTAGGACACATGGAAGCATATGATTGGTTTGGATAAGCTATACATGGCAGTGTATGATATGCTTCGATAAAGATGCGTGACAACATATGATTGGTTCTTATAAAGTTATAGTGGAATTTGATGTCAGCATGACGTGGTGGTACGACAGTGTTGGAAAAAGTAACTATGTTCGATATTCAATAATGTACTTGAGTCATTATGTAATGTACTTGTCAAAAGAGTAAATAAAAGAATTACTATTATTATTATTATTGTGACTTATTAAAGCATGGGTTTCATGCTTGGGTCACCATGTTTTAGGTCAAAGTCCCCATTGAGGATGTCTAGGATTTATTCTGAGTCTATAGAATTATTGTACACTTAAAGAGACCCTTCTTGGGCTTTTAAATCATGTAAAAAGGTATAGTATTAAGTAAAATATGAATTATGGAACCTCCACATCATGTCGACCTAAGATAAGATCAAATTGGCCTAAGGACCCATTCTACCCCACAAGAAGCCTATAAAAGGAAGGACTACGAATTCATTTGGAGCATCACTTCTCATCATCTCATCTACTGGGCAAAAGTGCACAAATCTTGTTGTTGGGCAGAAGTGTGAAGTGGATAGGTAGGAAAGTCTATTGCCGAGAAGCCGAAGTGAATGCAAGTTTGGGGGAGTCTAAGGGGAAGAGAAAAATCGAAATTTTGGTGGTGGTCTCACTCTGTTTCCTTCTCTGTATTGGGAGAACGAAGCCTTCCAATTTGGACTACTTCTTGACGTTGTTGGCTACTGCAAGTTGCTACATAGTTGAAGTTTCTGGGAAGAGGTCAATCTTCTGGAGGCTAACTTGGTGTGGAGTGAAGGTTTGGTCAAGTTCTAGGGTGAAGAGTCTCAATGAATACCATTGAAAGGCATAATTACTTTGATTGTGTTTTCCCCTCGATGGGGGTTTTTCCTTGGCATGTGCTTACGTATTGTGTTCATTGTTTTATGTGCTGTTTCTTTTGGTAATTGCTTGATGGACTAAAGAAAAAAGATAGAAATAATTTTAATGATAAGAAACATCACAAGTAACTATCAAGATTAAGAAAATCTTTACTGCCTTTCTAATTTTCCAACATGGTATCAGAGCTTTGGTGAAGAAAGAAGAAAAAGGCAGATCCATTCATAGGCACTATCTTAGGGAAGGAATCTATCATATTCAAGGAAGATGTTGAACTCTATCAAGGGTGAGAAAAATCTTGAAGAAACATCTAAATTCAGATCCTGGAAGAAGAGGATTGACCTAATCCTCGATAAGAACAAGGTGCTATATTTGGTAAAAGGAAATGTAAAGAAGCTAGTGATGTCAACAAAGCGAAATTCAGGGATTTAGAATTGGTGGCTATGACTCTAATGGTAGAAGGGATAAAAGACAATCTTGTCCCATTCATATCTAATATCAATCATGCTCAGGAGATATATGAAGCCTTTTCGAAGCTTCTCACTATTAAGAAAATTAGTCAAGTATCTAGTTTGAAGAATAAGTTGAGGAATACAAAGATGACTAAAGAAGATACCGTTGCAACCTTCTTTGTAAAAATAGCTAGACTTAGGGATGATCTTTTAGCCATCGATGAGAATATTCCGAACAAAGAATTGGTGATCACTATTATATTAAGATTTCTACCCTCTGGGAGAGCTTTTTCTTCAGGCCTTAATAGTTGGAAGGTAGCTTCTAGCTTTCAAGAATTATGGACCACACGTAGTCAAGAAGAATTAAGGATCTCTATGGTTGCCAATCTCGAAGAAGTATCAAATTCTTATGTTGCTTATTATAAAGGAAAGAGATTGAAGGGTCCAAGAAAGAAAGTTGGCATGTCTCAGATATAGTGCTATCAATGTCATAAAAAGGGCCACTATAAAAGTGAATGTCTCGAGAATCCTAGAAACAAGAAGAGAGGAAGAGATCAAGCCAACTTTGCTAAAGAAGAAGACTCAATGAAAGTCAAGCCCGAAGAATATGACATTAGGGACTTGCACTATTGTGTCCTTTTATTTACATATCTTGTTTTATATGTTTTAGAATTTATAGGTGTTTAACTTATTTTGGAAAAGACATTTTTGTATTAAGTTTTTAGGTTCTCCTCTACCTTTGGAGGGATCTCCCAACTACTCTCAAAGATAAGTATTTAATGTCTTTTCAGATTTTGGATTTATGTACTCATTCAACTTTGATTATATCAAATACTAATCACCTTTCTCCCTATTTTGTCTTGATTAGGAAAAACTTTTGCAAGAAGGAGGATCTCTCAAGACAAGGTTAGTCAAGAAACAAAGGTATGCTTTGAATTCATTGATTGAAAAGATTATTCATTTGATGATCTATTACTAACCTTGTTATGACTAGCAATATTGAAGCCAAGTGATTCTTGTTTGGGTGATTCATCTCTTGATAAATCTACCCACCCCACTCTTATATGATTTTAGAGAACCCTAGACAGGTTCTGGAAAACCCTAACCAAAGGGTATGCTATTGTGAATGTTTGAAACAATAAGATGATTAGGGATAATGTGAAATCCTAGTTGAAGTCTTTATTGATGATTTCATGTTTGGGATTTTGGTATGATCAGGAAATCCTAACTTGTTAGGATGGAATGACAAGGTCTAAAGTCCCAAAAACTTTGAAATTATGGTAATTTAAGGTTTTTTGTGTGTTCTGCATTGGAACCGTAGCTCATTGGGGTTTGGTGGAATATGTGTTCTACATTGGAACCCTAGCTTATTAGGGTTTGGTGAATTGTGTAAGAAAGACCATTACATTGTCCTAGAATTGATTTACTTGGTATGTGTGTATTTTCCTGACCAATCCCTGGTGTAATCAAATTGATTGTGTGTCTAGAATCTTATTTGATATTGTTGTGAAGTTGGGTTTGACTAACACATGATATGATATATATGAATGATCATAAAAAGTTAGGCATATATATATATATATATATATATATATATATATATATATATATATAGATCAAATGCATTTATGAACATATGATATGCTTATGTATGGTTATGAATTCCTAGATATGTGTGTTGACCTAGTCACTGATGGTCATGAGTTTTAGGATTTTATGGAAGTCCTTGTAATAGATTCTAGGATGATGGTATATGAAAATATAGGGTTTAGATCCTAGTAGTGACATTTTCTTGTGTGAAATATAACAATATGAGATTTATGTATGTAATGACTGTTGAGTCTGTGAATATAGAATTCTAAGGTTTTGGAATTAAACCTTAGATGAAGTAGAAATCTATGATGAATGTTAACTATATGATAATTTGAGATTTGTGAAGAGATTGTTGAAATTGAAATTTTTGGTTGAGTTTGATGATTGCTCAGGAATATAGGGTTTGAAAAACGACCCTAGTGGTGGTTGGTCATGATAGTGACCAATCGCTGGTTGATTGAAAATCTAGGGGTTTGGAACTAACCCTAGTGAAAGTTGACCAAGTTAAGCTCTGATTGACTTTGATGAATTTGTTTGTATGAAATCTAGGATTTGTATGAATCCCTAGTGAGAAGTCTAACATATATGTTTTGAAAGATTTTTATATACTTTTAAGCTCTATATTTGAGTGAATAGTTTCTAGGTGCTATATGTTGTAGTAAGGTATGTCATGCCTTTGGAAAACATATTGAAACCCTAGATGGAATGAATGTTGTTATGAAATATTCTAGGGTGCATAACAAAGTCCCTAGCAATATGTTGAAGAGTATTTGTCTCTTGTTTAAAAGTTTGGGTATCTGATATGAATAAAGTTGAAATGCTTTTGTGATTTTGATATGGCTAACATCGTGCTTCTAAATGGTTGTACTTTCTATTTAAGATGTGCAGGTACACAATCTTCAACTTGGTGAAGATGTGATGAGCATGATGGGAATGATAATAACTCTAATAAAATGGTTGGAAGCCACAAAATATTCTCCGATGTCAAAAATAAGACATTGATCTCTTAGAGGAAGCATGAATAGAATAGATCTCCCTAAGATTAAGAGGGACTCCAGACAAAGAGGTGCTTCCTGGTTAAGAGGGAGGGCATACCTTGGTACCAATTGAAGAATGAATTTCGTAGGATATGTTGCTGCATGTGAAGTAGGAAATATGATTGAGGAATATTTTGTCAAAGATTCGGTTGATATTCCTATTACGGAAAATTGAGAAGCAACATTTATTTCCTAGAAGACCCCGGAGGTTTGTATTTGATTATGTACATGTGAAAGTATGTTATTGATTAGGGTTGGGTTTGTATAGGTGAATCTATCGAAGGAAAGAATGCTAATTACTAATCATTTGATTGGGATAGATTGGTTATTCTTGATCTACTAGATCAAGTGATGTTGAGGCTCTATGAGTGAAGCATTGCGTGGGTAGACATATGGCTGACACTTTGTGTTGATGTTTGGGTCTTGAAGTTGGAAAGGTGGCATTGGTCATTGAGCTCTGACACACACCTCGATTTTGGGTTGGTGGTTAGAAAGTAATCCTGATGGTACCTAGAGGGGATAGAATACTAAGTCCACCTTAGTACCACTTAGATAGATTTCACTACCTAGGAATCTATTCCATGGCATTGCGATGCCTAAATTGTTGAGTGACTGGTTGGATAGATTGCCCTAGCTAGGAATCTAGTCCATGGCATTGACGTGCCTAAAGTTCTTCATGGTTCTTATAGTTTGAGATCATCCATTGTATATGTACATTATGAATACCTCCCTAGTTAAGAGGGAGCGTTGGAAAAAGTAAGTATGTTCAGTCTTCAATAATGTACTTGAGTCATTATGTAATGTACTTGTCAAAAGAATAAAGAAAATAATTGTTATTATTATTATTATTGTGACATATTAAAGCATGGGTTTCATGCTTAGTTCACCATGTTTTTGGTCAAAGTCCCCATTGAGGAATTCTAGGATTTATTCTGAGTCTATAGAAGTATTGTACATTTAAAGGGACCCTTCTTGGGATTTTAAATCATGTAAAAAGGTCTAGTATTCAGTAAAATATGAATTATGGTACCTCTACACCATGTCGGGCTAATATAAGATCAAGTTGGCCTAAGGACCCATTCTACCCCACAAGAAGCCTATAAAAGAAAGGACTACGAATACATTTGGAGCATCACTTCTCATCTTCTCATCTACTGGGCAAAAGTGCAAAAATCCCGTTGCTCGCAGAAGTGTGAAGTGGATAGCTAGGATAGTCTGTTGCTGGGAAGTTGAAGTGAATGCAAGTTTGGGGGAGTCTAAGGAGAAGAGAAAAATCAAAATTTTAGTGGTGGGCTCGCTCTGTTTCATGCTCTATATTTGGAGAACAAAGTCTTCCAAGTTGAACTACTGCCGAATGATGCTGGCTGCAGCAAGTTGTTGCATAGTTGAAGTTGTTGGGAAGAGGTTAATCTTCTTTAGGCTGACTTGGTGTGGAGGGAAGGTTTGGTCAAGGTCTAGGGTGAAGATTCTAAAAAATACTATTGAAAGGAAGAATTAGTTTGACTGGGGTTTCCCCTCGAGCGGGGTTTTTCCCTGACATGTGCTTACATCTTGTGTTCATTGTTTTATGTGTTGTTGCTTTAGGTAATTTCTTGATGAGCTAAAGAAAGAAGATATCAAGAATTGTAATAGTAAGAAACATCATAAGTAATTATCAGTATCGAGAAAATATCTACTTCCTTTCTGATTTTCCAACAGGGAGGATAGGTGGCAGGCAGTTATGGTGCTTTAAGGAGGCCTACGAGGACAAATCAGGGTGACACGTGTCACCACTCATAAGGTTCCATGTGGAATGATGATGTCATATCGGATGTCACATATAGGAGAATGAGAATGTCGCAACTCCAAATTTATTTCCTAGATTGGAAACCGTCAATAAGAGGGGCACCAATATTGGGCTAGTGCATGGTCTAGCAGAACTTAAAGGACCAGGGGTGCAAAGAACTTTACAAAGGAAAAGTGTCCCCCGGTAGGAACAAAATTCCCTAACGCCTTAAGGCTAAGTAACAAGTCAAAGCCCTTGGTCGTATGATGAGAAATGCATAAAGGGGCCAAATAAAAGCGGCCAAGGACATGGGAACCCATTGTTTTCATAATGTCTGTTAAAAATAAAGTTTCAATAAGGCATAGCTCTGATATAACATTATGGCTATATTATAGGGAATATAAAACTCTGATAATGAAATGCAGAGAGTTATATGATGGATGGGTCGACATTTGTGATTCTGTGACACCACTAAGGCCACCACAACTGATCGCTCCTAGCTCTAGAAAGTGGGAAATTCAAGTTGTTAAGGGGAAAGCGACAGGTGAACCAACTGAACAACTAAAGAATAGAATCATAGAAGAGACATGGCCTGATCAGAGCTCATCACAAGAATGGCAGGGAGATATTTTCCTCAACCATAATTCAATTTCCTTATTTCTTTTATTTTGCAATTTCTGCATTTTCATTAAACGAATCAAATCCTTTGTAATGATTTGGGCAACAGACCTTTGCACACCGAGAAAACTAGTCGATCAGACAGCTGGAGCTCGACTGAGATATTTTGTAACTACTTTCAAAGATACCCCTCTCCCTATAAAAAGAGGGAAGAAATACTTAACACGGGTTCCAGAATTCTGCAGCCAAGAGGTCAGAATTCTATGGTTCCACATTGGTTCAATTTTCCTGTTCACAAGGGGACTGAGCTATACAATTGCCAAATGTAATGGATTGGTGATTTGGACTCCATATTGAAGGATTAATGAAACTATTTTGTTGATTCCAATCAGAGAAATGTGCAATATGTTTTCCCCTTTGTATATCATTTGATGTATGTCTTTCCTTATGGATGTATCTATGCTGCTAAGTAGTGACCAGTACCTACGCAAATTACATATTTACTTATGTTATTTGATAGCCTACTGTACCTGTATGTAATTGCATATTTACTTATGCTAATTGGTGATAAATGTATTCATGAGTCATAGAGCTTAATACCTTAATTCACACTCCAATTTTCCTGCATTTTCACCTCATCACTCTTCCACATTTTTACTAGATATTATTGCTTAGGATTATGTGCTATGTCCAACCCTTTTCATCAATTTCCCTCCTTTCCTTCCTCTTGTTAATTTATACTACAACAATAATGTTAAGCTTCCTATTGTTGTGTGTCGGCTACAAGAACCAAGACATTTCTCTTTGATATTAGCCATATTTACCCCCTGAGTATTTAGATCTATGTGTTTTCTTGAGTTTATCTTGATGAAGGACTATTGAACCAAGCCCCCGAGTTATCTCTTTTCAAACTACGTGACATATGGAGTGCAACAGAAAGCCCTTAGGAAATCTTCAAAAGAAGTTCTCTCAAATGCCCTAGGAAGTGGTCTATATATTCTGAAAGAAATTGTGTGATAATAGATAGAAAAATCTATAACAGATTCCATGTTATGAGGGAAAAAAATCAAGCAACTGACAAAAAGGAAAATGAAGGCACATTGTTAAGTCGGGGTATCATCCAAATGAATAATTAAGGATGTAGTGAACATCGTCCATAATATATTTCATATACACTTCCTCTAGGCTCCTTCAAAGCTCACACCCCCTAGTAATGACAATAAACATCCCTTGCTTCCAATATACAAAGTTATATATGGCTAGTACCCATATTTCCTAGTGTCAAATACCCCCTCTAAATGGTCACTAGGTTTCCTCAACAATTAATGAAATATATGTAATATGAGATCATACAATTATAATCACAAGAAAGAATATCTAGATAATTACAGGAATGGGCAGTGAGGATGAAAAAATATGATGGGCCACATTAATACATAAATAACAAGGATCATTTGGCCATCCTTCAACATATATTTACCTATTTCCTTGCATTTGATAACAAGATTCCAATATCATATCTTGCAGCCTAATATGATTAATGTGTAGGAAAAGAGTGTATTCACTATGCATAGATACATTGGTGGCCATTGGATAATATGTAGGAGGCTTGTCTCCTACATTTACTCACCTACAACTCTACTTTCTCCCAATATTTACTCACCCATGGTTTGAGGATCTACTAACAACCTATGAGCTCAAGCATTGCAAGGATCGCAGGGAGATAGATCCACCTTTTTAGGGATTTTGGAGGGAAGCAACCCTCATTCCAGGGAGCCTGCCCCTCAACCATTTTTGTATAAATAAGGGAGCCCAAGGACTCAATCAGATTTAGAATTTTGGAGAAGATAGAGACTACTAAGAGCTAAGCACTCATACTTGTCAGTTTCCTTCGTTTTATCATGTACTTGAGCATTATTTTACATTAATGAGAAGCCTTTTGTTATCTTCAATTTGAGTTTACTTTAGAGAACTGAGTCCCCTTGGTTTGGGGCCCAACCCAGAGGCTCTAGTCCCTCTCTTGTGCATTTTATTCATGCATTTTCTTTCCTAACAATATTTTCTTTCCTTTATAAGATAACCTATTTATGAGAAAATTTCTTGTGAAGGTGTGTTAATCAACTCTCTTGTGGGAAGTGTGGTTAGTGATATTGTGTTGGCAAGCCAAAAAGACAAAGTTAATTTATTTTTGCATTATTTATATCTCCGATTAAGCTTCTTTTCACATCTATGTTTTCTACAAATCGGTAATTGGTTTGGAAATTTTCTTTAAGCATAGGAAGCATAATCTCTTGTGGTTGTAGGTCTTATGCAAAATACGAGATAGATTACCTTTTAATGCAATAGTCATATTTTGATAAAATTCAACTCATCCTTTCTTTGTTGTTTCAATATTTTGCAATTTTCTTTGTTAACATGCTCTCGATGTTTGGAAAAATTGAGTAACTTTTCTAGTGTGAAGGTACTATTGTTGGATTGCAGGGTTAACATTGTAATTTACACCCCTCATCATACCTCTAGCTCCTTTATTTCTACATCAACAACTCCTTCAAAACATTTTTCATTGAGAGTTAATTTCTGGTTTGTTGAAGGCCATCATGTGCATTGCTCCTTATGCAAGATGGGCCCTTTAAGCATACTAATCTTCACAAGGGAATCATACAACCTTATTCTACCTTCCATTACTTTTTCCCAACTTTAGATCGCCTTTTTAGCCCTTGGAATGCTCACAAATTTGATCCTATATCAAAACAAGGCAATCTTGTAACAATTTTGTAGCAATCTTGTAGTATCCTATAGCACCATGTAGAAGCCCTCCAAACTTTATTAGGATCTTCCTTAAAGATTGATTTTTACCTCCTAGCCCTTAGTAATTCCTATTAGGCTCTGAAACCATGATTGAGGAAGACCAAATACCACTTAGGACTTGCCTTTCCACCATTGTAGTTCATTTTTGTAATTAGGGTTAGTAAACAAGTTCATGCATTAAATGACATAATGATGATTTACATGATTATTTCATGAAGCACTTAATGAACTCTGTCACTATGGTATAATCTCTCTTGAATGTGGTGATTGAAGGCTTATTTCATGCTCTTTACCTTATGTAATTTAGATTAGGTTTTCTTTCTTTGTTTAATGCTTCTTAAGCTACGGTTTAAATTTCAATCATTGCTATTTCTTATGCATGGACTAGGTTTCCCTTTGATGCAACATTTACATTCTGCAAGTAGATTAATGTTTATATTGTAAAATTAAAGTATCCTTTACATTCTTGCAAGTAAGTTAGCATTTAAATTTATGCAAATAGATAAGCATTTACATTTCCTACAAAGTAGATTAGCATTTCCATTTCTACAAATAGATTAACATTTCCATTTCTGCAAGTAGGTTAGAACTCTCCTTTTATGCAATCTCTTTTTCTTTCAAATATATATTCAATTGATAGAGTGGTATATGTATACCTTGGCTTGGTCCATTTCCTCAGAGTAACTTTAGTAGAACTTAGCCTACTGTACATATAGCACTGCCACCTCTTAAGGTTGTACCAACCCCAAGTTGATAATTAAAGTTGGTAGCCTTGGGAGTTGCAACACTCTTGTTGCAATACTAGGGATCATCACTTTTTGGCGTCATTGCCAGGGAGTTGTCCAAGTAGGTTTTGTTTATTCTTAGATTTTATTTATTTTCCATTTTACTTTCACTCTACATTATTTTTTCTTATCTTCAAAAAAAAAAAAAAACACAAAAGTCACACACATTTACTTCATGACTCATAGGACTAGGGATAACCTAGGAGAATTTCTGCCTAAAACCCCACCCCTTCAATAAATCAACCATCACTCTTCTTTTGTCAATGTGAACCTCCTACCTTGACTACAGAGGAGTTGGAAAATCATTTAGGTGAGAAACGAGAGATCTTTGAAGAACCCATAGGGGAAGAAGAACCCACATCACCTACCCAAAACATTACTGAAAACAAACAAAGTAAGTTGTTTAATATCAGAGAAACTAACGGGGAATCCAAAATTAAGAACATAAGCCTCACTTCTCTCCCACACTTCCATGGCACAGCATTTGAAGGCTCTAATACATTCATCTTCGAGTTTGTTGCAATTTGTAGAACTTATGATTACACTTCTGATGAGCATAAGCTAAAGTTGTTCCCTTCTACCCTCATGGATGCAACCTTGCACTAGTTCATGAGCATGGAGGGAGGTAGCATCACCACTTGGGCTCAAATGCAACAATATTTTAATAAAAAGTACGGGGACTACTGTTATCCAACCAGGCTCACAAAATAGAAGAAAAGATATAAAATTGTCATCCTCCGATGTGGAACCTTCAGTAGGTAAGATCTTCCACTTAATGTGGTACTCTAAAATTGATCGATTCCATAGCTCTTGGGTTCTTGTTTCCATGACTACTTTTGGCTCCAATATGATTTTTCCTTCTTCGTCAAGTTTTGGCCATACTGTTTGAACTTGAAGCTTGTCACCGATAACCTTCTTTAAGAATGAAACATCGAAAACTGGGTGTACACGGGAAGATGTAAGTAGCTCTTATTGATATGCCATAGTACCAAACTTTGCCAACACCTTATAAGGACCATAGTACTTGGGTGATAATTTATTATCCTTCTTAGCTTGCTTGAGGGACATTTTTTAATATGGTTGTAGCTGTAAATATACCCAATTGCTTACATCAAAACGTCTTTCACTACAATGCTGATTTGCTTGTTGTTTCATTTGATTCGGCGCTAGAGTGAAGTTATCCTTTAAGAGTTGGAGAACTTGTTTTTTATGCTCGATGTGATCTTCCACTACTTGAACCTTAGAATTCTCTCTTAAAGGTGATGTGATGGATGGTGGATGATATCCATAAATTTCCATAAATGGGGTCATGTTTTCTATAGTATGAAAGGAAGTGTTATACCATCATTCAGCTAGAGGTAACCACTTGAACCATTGTGTTTTCTTATTAGATATGTTGTATTTATAATACATTCTTGTATTTTTGTCGAATGGTATTGTTTTCCATCCCTGATACAACAAGGAGAGGTGTAGTCTTGGTCATTCAAAGGGAAATCAAAAGGGAAAGACAACACATAGAATGACCATTTCGGATAAGGCTCAACATATCGGGGGACGATATCATACGTGAGACTTGAAATTCAGAGGAGAGCCAAAAAGGAAAGTGTCGAAATATCGAAGGCTTAAATGAAAAGGAGAGTTTTGAAAATTATAGGTCGGTCACATCAGATCTTGATATTGGAAGAATCAGAAGGAAGGCATTTTAGGGCCCGATATCAGAAGACTAGGCATCAGAGCTCAGGGAACATCGAAACCCAAATCCAAGAGGGTCAGTCATTTCAGGACATCATAGATCGATACCTTGTAACCCTTTAAAAATATAATTCTCTATAAGCACCAATATTGTTGAGAAGGGGAAAAACTGAAGGAAATCGTTGAAAATTCGAGTACCCTAGGGACCCTTTCTCTCTCCTCAAGATAGGATACATGACAATAGATAATCATCTGCAAGGAGCTGACGAGGTATATGATGTCAGCATGATGTGGCTGTACGTTGGGCATGTGGCAGTTGACTTCGGCATTGTGAGGGCCTAATGGGGAAAATATGGGTGACACATGTCACCACCAAGGAGGCTCCATGTGGAGATGATGATGTCAACATGACATCATTTCAGAGGCTAGTAGTTTGGAGGAAAGAGATTTCGTAACCCCCTATTTAAATTATTTTATAAAAAATTTGATCTGATGGAGGGGCTTCGATGGTGTTAGAACTTGGTCAGAAGGACTCAGGGGACCATGGGTGTAGAAAATACGGAGAACTGAGGTTCTATGTTGATTATCAGAGGTCATAAATCTTAGACCCCTTTTGAAATTGTATTTTTGAAAAGATCTCGATGATAGAGGTTTTTGATATGTTGTTAGCACTTGGTTTTGAGGGCCCAAAGAACCAAGGGTGCGAACCAAGGTCAGGCACCCAAGTGCTATGGAGCCCATCAGAAGAGGGAGAAATCGTAACTTTGTTTTAATTTCTAACTTGAAGAAATTCTAATCGAGGGGCTCCGATGTTATGTGGCACTGGGTCATGAGAACTCAAAAGAACCAAGGGCTTAGGGTGGGCAGAGCACCTAAGTTATAAGAATGAATATCATAGCAAGGAGATATCAAAACTTTGTTCTAATTCCATTTTGAAAAGATTATGATAATAAGGAGCTTTGATGCTATGTGGCACTTGGTCACAAGCATTCAAAGAACCAAAGGTGAAGAACAAATACCAAAGGGAGATGGGCTCTCGATAGGAGCTTGAAGGCTTAAGAAACGAAGCACCTAAGCTATTGGTCATGACACTTAGTTCTATGGAAGAATTGTGATAAGATGGCTAAGAGAAAAGGAGCCAAAGGAAATGAAATTTGAGGATTTTATAATGTTTATTTTAAATGAGTTATGATGTACTGAGCTTTGATACTATAATATAGAGAATATGAAGGATGAATGGGTTGGCAACTAAGTATAGGGCACCTCCACTCTACTACACCAAATCACGACCTGCTCCAGAAAGAGGAAATTCAAGCTGTTAAAGGGAGAAAGTAATAGGCGAACTGGCCTAGAATCGTGGGGGAATATCATAACAAAAATCCGTCCAGATTATTATTCCACCACTGATCCAGACATTGGAGCCTAAGTCTACCTAAGGAAATTAGAGGAATCAACATGGAGATATTTTATGTGTCCATCACGACACCTCACGTTTTTAATGATTTTGTTTTTTTGTAAACTTTTTGCATTATCTAGAAGAGAATCAACTCTATTTTGTAATCATTAGGATTTCTGCATGCTCAGAAAGTTGAGTCGGTAAGACAAATGTAACATTTGAAGATATTTGGTAAGTTGTTTTTCTTTGGTTCACCCTATAAAAAGAGGGAGGAAACTCATTAAAAAGGTGCAAATTTTTTTTCTCAGAGGTTCTGAAGTTTGTTTTCTAGAGTTCTGAAGTTTGTTTTCATTCAAAATTTGGTTCTAATGTCTTATCCATGAGGCTATTATTGTTTCCTTGGAAAAATTCTCCTGTTTAGGCATGTTGTCGGGTGCAATATTTAAGGATATTTCAGGCATCCTTTCCCCATTTTTGGCCATTTTTCCTGATTTGAACTGGTAATCTCCCTATTCTAATGTCATTCCCTATGATAAAGAATCAATATTTTCTTTGGCATATTATTATGTTGTTTTTTGCCAAATATTGAATGAAACGATGCTTTCTTTGGGATGAATAACTAGGGTGTCCTTGGAAAAGTTCTTTGAAATGTTTTTCTTTCAGGTATTCCCATAGCTAATGATGGCCATGGATGAACGGTTGTTGTTATTCCTTGTTGCTATTACACCTTAGGTTTGTCATTAACGGTTGTTGTTATTCCTTGTTGCTATTACACCTTAGGTTTGTCATTCTCTGCTGTTACACCATGGAGTTGTTGTTACACCACACACTGTCAAGACTGTAGTTGCTACTTTCAAAGACAACTATCAAAGAGCCACATAAAGTAATGAAAATCTTGGCAGTTATAACTGTGTGTCTAGATAGGAGTGGTGTAACCACAATGATCTTTATTTAAACGACCTGTAACAATTTATTTCATTTTTATTACTTTTGTTAGCGTAATCAACATGAGAATCACAAATTCTCATGACTGATTCGTTTTTCCATTGGGACTCTATAAAAGACTTTATAAAGAGAGCTTAGTATCATGTAAAAGGGGAATAGATAGAAAAGCAGGAAAAAGATACCAATATTTTTATTTTTGTACTCCTCAACCATTTTTGATACAAAGTATATCTAGTGATGTTACAATAATTTTCATGTTGAGTTTTTAAATAAGTTTCTATTTTCTTCCTACACCATGCTAGGGAGAAGGGCCCTCCTCTTTAGCAGGGGTCACAACCTTGGTAGGGTAGTTATTTCTTTTACATGTTAAGAGTGGATTTATTATTATCATTGTACATGTTCATTGTGGGATAGATACGCTTCTACTTCTAGATTTACTGTATGTGTTGTTACATAGGTTAATTAATTCTATGTTGTATAATTATTGGTAGTATATGGTGCGCCAACCTTTATTATGAAAATTTTATGAATTGTGGATTCTTTCCTTTACGAGTGTAGTTAATTTTTGCATTGTGCTTTTTGATTTCTGTAAGTTGAATTTCCATTTTGCAAGAGTGTTTTAATCCCTACAAGCATGTTCAATGACATCCTTTCTTTTCTGTTTCGCCTGGCTGTTACATGTATCAACACAGATAGTGCAGACACCTTTGAAAAAAAAAAGAATTACCTTGGTTGATAATTAATGGTTGTGGAAGTAATAAAACTGACCAAACGCTTGCGATCTATTCATTCTGGAAGATTACTGAAGAAGTGCTAGTGATTCCAAGAATTTGGAATATGCAATATGTGTTGTTACTTCGTATGTCATTTCATATGTGTTTCTCTTCCTCAAATTTTTTGTAAGTAGTAGCTGTCAGTTTCACTTATAAATCATGGATTTACTATGTTATATTGTAGAAAACAATACGTTTGAGGTTATAAATTTACTATGTTAGAATATACCCATGAAATATTGAGCTGGAAAACTTAAAATGCGCTCCATAAATTATGCATTTCATTTCCTTATTCTTTCATAATTCTACTCAGATTTGTTGCATAAGATTATGTGTTTATCCAACCCTCTGCACTAGGTTCCTCCCTTATATTTCTCCTTTCCATCTTTGCTGCAATGACAAATACAAGTTGCATTGTTTGTGTGTCGACCACCAGACCTAAAGCATTTATTCTTGTGAATGAAGTCTCATTACTACATATATTGTATTTGCCTCTGAGAAAAGGTAATTGAAGTAGATCTAAAATGATTTTCATTTATCTCTTGAGCAAAAATGAATGATGTTTAAGAGAGACTAATATATCATAGGCACTGACCTCTCCTCAACCCAGGAGTTGTCTCTTGGAACTACGACAAGGTACAAAGCAACGAATATATCCTTCCAAACATTTTTTCACTATCTCAGTTTTCCCGTCATACTGAGGATGATAAGATTAACTATGAGCTAATTGAGTACCAAGATAATAAAATAATTCCGTCCAAAAAATTCCAGTGAAAATGGGATCTCTATCACTTACAATAATATTTTGGTTTTCATGTAGCTTTTGAATTATTTCCATAAATGTAGTAGAAATTGTGTTGACTTTAAAAGGATGAGATAATGCACAAAAGTGTTCATACTTGGTAAATATATCAACTACCACCATGATGACACTCTTTCCTTTGGACTTGGATAAACCTATGATAAAATCCATTGAGACCTCCTCCCAATGCTTACTTGGAATTGCTAAATGTTGTAATAGACATGAGGTCTTAATTGTCTTAACTTTATTTTATTGGAAAAACCAAACCTTCCGCCACAAAGTTCTAAATATTAGAGTTAAGGCCATCCCAAAAAAAATCCTTCTTCACCTTGTGGTAAGTTTTTAAAAATCCTGAATGCCCTCCTAAGGGGGAGATGCACAATTCCAAGAGAATTTTTTGTTTGATTTGCAAATTCTTACAAAGATATAAGCGATTTTTGTACCATAATGACTCATTTTTCCAGATAAATGTATTAGACATACTGGGATCTTGCTGCAACTTTTGAATGAGTGTCCACACCTCTTCGTCATTCTTCCATTCATCCCTTGGTTTAGGTATTCAATTAGGTTGGATAATATAAATGGCACAGAGCAATGCTTCCACATCCTCATCCTTTCTGGAGAGTGCATCCGCAACAACATTTTACTTCCTTTTTTGTACATGATTTCAAAGTCATAATCCAACATCTTTGTGACCCATTTTTGCTGCTCTTCTGAAGATAATACTTCTTCCAAAAAGTATTTAAGACTTTTGTAATCTGTTGTTACCTTGAAGTGTCTTCCCATTAGGTACGATAACCATTTCTTTAGTTCATGTAGTATTGCCAACATTTCCTTCTCATAAATAGGTTTGTGTAAATTATTTCCCTTGATTAGACAAATTTCAAAAGAAATGGGTCCTTCTTCTTGCATTAAAACAACACCAATTTTATTTCCTAAGGCATCAAATTCCATAATAAAGGTTTTTGTGAAGTCTAGTGTAGCTAAGGGTCCACGAAAATGGATCTTTCTTCAGTAATGTTGCTAGAGGCACTGCTATTATCCCATAATTATTAACAAAATTGTGATAATACACTGCCAACCTAAAAAATCCTCGAAGATGCTTTAGGGTTGTGGGGGTTTTCCATTCTTTAATGGCTTTAATTTTGTTAGGGTTTACCTTAACACGCTCATGAGACATAATATGACCCAAATATTCCACCTCTAGTACTCCAAAGAAACATTTGGAGATTTTTGCATTTAATTGTTTCTCCTCCAATAGTTAGAGAACCATGTCAACATGTTGAACATGATCATTCCAAGACTTGTTGTAGATCAATATATCATCAAAAAACACTAACACAAATTTTCTAAGGAAGGGTTTAAAAATGGAATTCCTCAAACCTTGAAATGTGGAAGGTTCATTAGTAAGGCCAAAATACATGACTAAAAATTCATAATGATCTTCATGAGTTTTTAATGTTGTTTTCAAATTCTTCAATAATCATTCTAATTTTATGATATCCTGAACGAAGATCCGGGTTGATGAAGTAAATTTCTCTATGTAATTCATCAAACAATTCATCAATGACAAGAATATGAAATTTATCTTTAATAGTGAGCTTGTTGAGCTCCCTATAATCCAAATACATATGCCATGATCCATCCTTCTTATGCACCAATAATACTGGAACAGAGAAATAACTTTGACGAGGTTGAATTATATCTACCTCTAACATTTCTACAACCATACGTTCAATTTCACTCTTTTGGGCATAGGGATATTTTTAAGGCTTGATGTTTGGAGGAACGCTTCCAGGAATAAAATGAATAGTATGATCATGACCATGAATATGTGGGAGGCCTTTGGGAATATCAAATACCTTGGAATGATTGTCCAATTTTTTTTGAAGATATGGAGAAATAGATGTTTTCAATGTTTGAACCTCTAGTGAGCATAATTGTGCAATTTCGTCCTGTTGTTATTTCTTTAGAAGATTTGTCATGCCAATAGAGATGATTATCTTTCTTGGTTTCCGTCTGATACCCCTTAATTCAACTTCCTTTCCTTCCTAAATTTTTTTCAAGAAAAGTTCTTTAAAATTAAAATCTATCATCCCCAAAGATTGTGACGATTGGATTCCTAGTAAAACATCATCACCACCCATTGGAATGGAAATAATTGAACTATTCAATAGATATTCCCCCGTGGTTAGTTTGATATTATGGCACTTTCCAAAGAAATTTATAGTTCCTCCATTTGCAACCATCACTTGACCCTTTGGTATTGGATATAGGAAGCAACTAAATTCCTTGGCTCTTTTACAATGAATAAAATTATGGGTATTATTTGAATCAATCAACATTATTAGCTTTTTCTTCTTGGTATGTCCTTCTACCTTAAGAGTTTGAGGAGTGGTAATTCCTGCCAATTCATTACAAGATATGGTCAAGTTCATTTATTCTTTCTCTGGGGTTGGTTCCTGGTGTATATCCTCTTCTTTTAATGTTTCTTGTTCCTTTTCTTCCTCCTCTTCACAATCTATGTAAAATAATTTCTTCTCAACACACTTATGACCTTCAGTGTATTTTTTATCACAACTCTAACAAATCCCTTTTGCTATTTTTTCTTCCAATTGTTGTGGTGTCAACCTTGGAGGTTGTGGAAGGCTAGGAGCAAAAAAACTTCCATCTTTATAGTTGTTAGTGGTATACTTCCTTGTTGCCATAATTTTTCTTTCAATTTTTACTGCCACCTTGAGTGCCTTCTCCAATAAATCAGGTTCCCAAAGGCGAACCTCATGTTGGATGTTATCCTATGCTCCTCTAGAGTATCATTTACCCTGATATTCATTTCTTAGAAGTCCTCAATGTGCTCTGCCATTGAACCCTTTTGTTTGATATTTATCAATTGGCTAAAGAAGGTGTTTCTCTTTGTATTCTCATAATGTGTTACCATTTCATCCATAACAATTGACCAAGTGGCAAGTGGTTTACGAGAACAAATACATCGAAACCATATAAACTGATTGGGTTCTAAATATAACGATGCAATGTGTAGCTTTTGTGTGTGTTTCACATTATGGAGATCAAAATAATTGCTCCATTTGTTGTATCCATGTTATTGGATCCTTGCCATCAAACTTCCTCATATCGATCTTTAGAATATGGTGGGTATTTAATCCAAAGTTGAGTCTCTGAAAGCATGATTAACATTATGTTTAGTCTCATCATGAGTTTCATCTAATACCTTTTTTCCATTAGGAAGCATTTCTTGTAGCAATTTTGTCAAAACTTCCTTCAAACCTCCCATCTTAGCTTCCATGTATGATTTTAATCCATTGTTCAAACCTTCCATGTCTGCTTTTAATCCATCCTTCAAACCTTCCATGTCATTCTACAAACCATGCATCTTAGCTTCCATTTAATTTGTGTTTACTCTTTACGAGAGCGAAATTTGTTGCACTTGGTCTTGTAATTTTGATATATCATGTTGCATTTTTTCTTCTTCTTCATGCATCATAGTAGAGCTTTCTGGTTTCTTTCTAAGTGTTTCCATTTTCTTGCTTCCAATCATTTAGAATCAAACAATGATATTTATCCTTCAATATGCCCCTTGGATCACTTCAAACTAAATTTTGAAACAAAACTTATGAAAAAAGAAAAAAAAAGTACACACATTTTTCTTGCTTTATAGGAGCTCAATATTGAATCTATTGTAGCTTTGTAATTTCAAATCTCCAAGGTCTAACATTTTTTCATGTGGTGTCCTTATGAGTATTATTTACAACTCCACAAGTAATACTAAGATTGGATTCTTCAAGAAAGAGTTATGCCCAATCTCTCACGATGACTTGATTATAGATTGGTTCAGTAGAGAGAACTTATACAAAATGACACGTGTCAGTGTTTTGACCTTCGGCTCTGAAAATTCTACACGACGAACTAAAATATGTGCACTTTCAGTCCCTTTTTATGAAATTCAAATCTGATGCTCAAAGGGAAAGCTATGAAGATTTTTCCTAAGTTGCCTGTTTGAGACTGAATTCTAGATCCTGTAGAAACCCTAACTTCCTCAGATCATATCTCCAAAAATATAGTGAACCAAGATCTGAAATTCGCACATGACATTCACCATGATTTCAGCTCAACGTGGTCACAATTTCAGCTTTTGATTCCTCTAAAAAAAATGTTCTAGTGGAAATTCCAAGATGAACTGTTTGAAGAAGCGAAACCCTAGAATCCAAAGCTCTGATACCAAATATTATTCAACCAGCTCACAAAATAGAAGAAAAGATAGATGAACGACTTAAAAATTATCCTCTTTGAGGGGGAAACCTCCTTTACATTAAATAAATGAACAATTTTTGGATGATACAAATGATAATACCTCCTTGGTATATATAGGAGTCTAAGGGTTCACAATATAATCAGAGCCTACATAACAATAATAAAAATAGTGAGCTTTTATGGGGCACAACAATAATAATATAGGGGCTACATGGGCACAACAATAACAGTAGGGGGCTACACAAACAATAACAATAAGGGGAATACACTAGTATTATAGTGACATAACAACTCCTGTAGGTCAATATAAAGAAAAGAGGAGATATTTAGGGTGACCTTAGTGCTAGGTGAATCCTTACAAGATTATGTAGAGAGATTTCAACTCAACTACAAAAGAGCTAATTGTACCATTGACCTAGAATCCTTGAAAATTGTAATTATCCAAGGGATTAGGGATGATTTGATGGAGGCCCTTAATATGTTGTTTGGTGGAGACATTTAGCATCTAACTTATGAAGAGACCAAGACAATATTTAAGAATCATTATAGGGTTGTGAGGTAGAGAAATAGGTCTAGTCAAGGCTTGGTCAACATTGCTCCCTCTACCTTAGCCATCAAACATGAAATAGGTATTATGCTATAATACTTTAAGAGTGATATGTTACATACATTTCCCTTGCAAATGGATCCTATGCATATTGAAAAGAGGCAAGAGGAGTTAGAAAGGGCACTAGCTATCTTTTGCGCTAGATGCACTAAGAGGCACCCCAGAAATGAGTTCACATTGAATGTTATAGAGGTCTGCTCTTTTTATGAGGAGAACCATGTAACTGACAATTTTTCATTTCTTCTAGGCCTGAAGGTGTATATCAAGGGGTAGAGAGTGGCTATATAGACTTTTCTTCATCAACCAAAGGAGGCCACAAGGCCCTCGGCCATATTAGTAAGGCATGCAAGGTGCACATTATCCTTCTTTCAATCCAAAATATAGTGCACCCTTTCAGCCTTGGTATCCTCCAACTCACTCATCTTGGTCCATGCCCTTTCCTTGGCCCTATTCTCCTTAGTATCCTCCTCATCCTATCAATCCACCCTTCTAGCCATATCAACCTCAACCTGCTCAATGAGGCAACCCTTCACAAGGATGGAGGTCTTAAGAAGTCCAACCTCCTGCCTTACTACCTCCCCCTCCACCTCAATCACAAATACTCCACAGTAATTGACCCAAGAAAACTTAGATGCTTCTCAATCCAATTCGAACTTGAAAAACAAGTAGGCCCAACAGGTATATAGTGGGGAAACCTCCTATCCTGCGTATGCCATGGAAATCTAGGAGATCAAGCTTAGGTTTGGGAAGGTACTTCCAAATTCTCACCCACCTTATAAACAAGAAGATCTTGAAGAAGAGAAGGAAGACAATGACCCTCAAGCCAATGTACCTTCCTATCCTAAAACGTTGGTCCAACCTAAACAACACACCCCAGAAGAGGTTAAAACTCTGGGAGAATTGAAGAACCCATGAGTTAAAATACCCCTTCTCTAAGCCATCAAAGATGTTCCTATCCACAACAAGCTTATTAGGGAAGAATGTTTGGAGATGCCCAGAAGAAGAAAAAGAGATTCCCCCATGTCAATGTTGTTTGGCAACCATTTGATCTAATGCTTGGGAAGGTTATCTCCCCAAAGTACCTGGACCCTGGTAGCCCAGTAGTGGATGTACACATTAATAATATTGTAGTCCCCAACACACTGATTGACCTTGGGGTTGCAATCAATGTCATGACCAAGGAAACTATGTTGAAGCTTAACCTCCAAGGAGCATTGAGAAAGACCACCACAATGCTGCAACTTGGAGATAGATCCATATTATACCACGAGGGAGTTATTGAGGATGTGATGGTCTCCATTGACTCTTGGAGTACCTCACAAGCTTCCTTTTCCTCCAAAACGAATCCAATTTTAATGGATACCCTATCATTCTAGGGAGACCTTGGTTGGCCACTACTTATGCTTAGATTAGTTCTAAGAATGGAAACATGATAATTAAAAATGGGAATATCATAAAGTAGTTTGTATTATACCCCCTGCTCAACCCTCTGTTGAGAATGACTTAGCTTTTTTCGTAGATGAAGAAGAAGAATGATGTTTTAATTAGTCATCTCCTTACCCATTTTGTATATAACACACTATTGTAGGAAGCAGGTTGCTAGATGAAGATGATATTATTGATAACTTTTTGTAGAAACAACCTCTTGCTGCCATGCCAGTTGATGAGCTAGTAGAATAATCCTTAGGGAAACTTGTGAACAACCCATGGGCCAAAACTATTCACTGCCAATTTTGATTAAGATCATGCTAAGGTTGTGGAAATCAATCCATCGAAGACTTTGAAAATCAATCCTTCCCTCTCAGCAGAGCAAGAAGAGCAATTGTGCATTGTGTTAAGACAACATATTGATGCTTTTGATTGGGATTATAAGGAAATGAAAGGGGTGCATCCCTCAGTTTGTACCCATCATATTTACATTAAAGAAGGATGTAAGCCTATGCGTAAATCCTAGTGGAAAATGAACCCTTCCATGAAATATGTTGTGAAAGAAGAAATGCAAAAGCTATCGGATGAAATATCCATTTACCCCATTTTAGATAGTGAGTGGGTGTCCCCTCTTGTTATAGTACCCAAGAAGAATGGGAAGTGGAGGATATATTTTTACTATAGGGAACTCAACAAGGATTGGATATAATCAGATCCATATCAGGCCCAAGGATCAGGATAAGGCCACCTTTACATGTCCATTGGGGACCTTTTCCTATAGATTTCTTCCATTTGGTTTTTGCAATGCCCCTGCTACCTTCCAAGGGATGATTTTGAGTATTTTTGCTGATCTTGTTGATGACACAGTTGAAATATGTATGGATGACTTCAATCCTTATGGGAATGATTTCCTGGAAGCTCTTTCCAACATGTGTAAAGTTTAAAAGAAATGCATCGAAATGAATATCTCACTATCCCAAAAGTGTGATTTTTTAATGAATGCAGGGATTGTGTTAGGTCACTTCCTCTCTAAAGAATGGATCTAAGTTGACCCTAACAAGATTTCCATTATCAAAAGGGTCCCTATCCATCAGAAACAAAGGGATGTTAGAGGTTTCCTTGGACTAGAAGGATATTATAGGAGATTCATTAAGGATTTTAGTAAGTTGGCTTCACCATTATTTGGATTGTTAACTAAGGATTCATATTTTTGTTGGACAGATAAATGTCTAGAGGCATTTGAAGAGTTGAAGGAGAAATTTACCACTTCACAAATTTTGAGAGGCTTGAATTGGGATTTTCCTTTCCACATCCACACAGATGCATAAGACAAAGCTTAGGAGACACTTTGGGATAGTTGGAAGACAAGTTGCCCTATTCCATATATTTTATCAGTGAGAACCTCTCCATTGTTGAACTTAATCACACAATTATTGAAAAAGAACTCTTACATGTTGTGCACTACTTGAACAAGTTTACGCATTATATCATTGGGTACAAAGTCTTTGTACATACTAATCATGCAACCATTAAATATTTAATGAATAAACCTGATGTCAATGTTATGATCATTAGATGGTTATTGTTGTTGCAACAGTTTGATCTAACCATTATTGAGAGGCCAGGGAAGGAAAATCTGGTTGCATATTTTTTGTCTATACTAACACTACCTGTAGAAAATCAGTAGATTATAGATGATAAACTATTTTATATTTCACTACTGTCTCCTTGGTTTTCTAAAAAGTAAATTTCTTGGTTGTTGGGATATTCCTTCCTAATCTGTCCCGCAAGGAGAAGAGCAAGATTGTTAGAAAAGATGCTCCTCTCACCTAGATCGGAGGAAATCTCTTCAAATTAGAACCAAATCAGATCTTGAGGAGATGTGTAAGGGATGATGAGGTTTTTGAAATCCTCTCAGCATGCCATGATGGACCTTGTGGGTGTCATTTTGTTTCCCAGAAGACAACCTTCAAAATTTTCCAAGTTGGCGACTATTGGCCTACTTTACACTAATATGCTAGGTGATACACACCAAGATGCTAGGAGATACATTGCTAGATGTGATGAGTGACAAAGGATGGGAAATCTTATACCAAAGGATGAAATTCCCCTTCAACGTGACTCTTAAGCCAATTGAGAAGTGGGGCATCAATTTCATTGGACTAATTGTGTTATAGCTCTGATACCACTTTTTATAGATCTGATCTGAAAATATAAGACAATGTAAATAAACCTAGAAACAATAAGAGAGAAATAGATAGAAATTCTTATTTATTGATCAAACCCTTAAGGTAGGGAAACACCATAAGTTCACTCCTTAAGGAAGGAGAACACTCCACAAACCATATGCTTGTTCATACAATATTCCTTGACATCTCTCAGTGTGGAGTCTCTAGCCTCTATATAGGCATCATACATAAAATACCATGGGTCATTACCATGGTTCCCTCAATACCATCTATCTAATACCATGGGCTTATGACATTATTACTAACTACTTGTGGTCCCTTACATGATACGGGTTAACCACCTTATTTATTATTATTTCCCATCCCATTGTTATTCCATTGGGTACCTCCCTTTGTACCCCATATTATCCCCCTAGGTATACTACATTCCACCCCCTTAATATGTTTCATCCTCGAAACATGGGAAGAACACAAATAATAAGATCTACTCAAAAGAGTAGTCCACTGGTACCATGCACGTGCATCTCGCCATCCAAGAGAAAGGTGTAGCCTCAATCCAGCTGGTGCCTCACTCGCTTGAGATGGAAGTTGATCGTGGCAGCTCTTCTGTGTTGATGTGTAGTAGGTGGATCATCGCTCCTCTCTATCTGTCATGTGGGGTATGTTGTCCTTGTGGCTAATTCGTTGCCATCTTGTTGGTTGTTTTCTTGTGGGATGATGTGGGTGGTGATGTGTTGAAGTTTTAACCAACAATGGAGCCTGAGTGGTATCTGGTACATGTTATGGTGCCTGTTGTTATTTCTTATCTTCCAATATTACTTCAACCACTAAGTCCTCATCTGATGTATCAGTACCTGTAACCTTTTCTGCTTCAACCTCAGTTTGTGTTTGATTGTCAATCATCAAAGGCTCATCATCTGATGTGTAAGTGTCATTAGATCTTTGTGCTTCTGCCTCCATAGTCTCTGCTTGGGTCTTAATGGAAATATCCTGCAATATAATTTTCTTCTTTTTATACCAGAGCTTTAGGAATTTCTTCTGCACATTAATATTGATAGTACCCAAAGATTCCATCCAACGATATCCTAAAACAACATCCATGCTATCCATATATGAAGTGTAAAAATCACAATGCAACACATACTTATCCATTGAAAGCTTCAAATCTTTATAAACTTGCACATCCTCATCATTAACCTGTGTGTTTTCAATCTGTTTTGCTGGCACTTGCAATTTTTTTTGCCAAATTTACATTTATGAGATTTTTCTTGCAACTAGGATTTATAGACACAATGATCTTCTCCTTCTGAATCAATCCATGAACCTACAATAAGGAGATACCAGCAGAAAATAACCCTTTAGGTTTTTTGGTTTCCTTGTTTCCTGTAAAAACAAAATCTTTGCTAGGTTGTGTGCTTGTCTATGTGAGTTTAGTAAGAGGACCCATAGCATTATATTTACGGTAAAATTGGTCAAAAATAGATTTTGCGAACATCTGCCAAGTAGTTGTCCTTGGATGGCATTTTTGATGACACTGCCACCATTGCAATCTTTCGTGGTCCAAGTACATGATTCCCACACTCAGCTGAGTCGCATCATCTATGAAGTGATTCAGTGTGAAATATTTCTCCATTTGTGCTAGCCATGTGGCTAAATGAGAGCCATCAAATTTATACAAGTCCCTCAAATTCTGATCTAGGCCCGCCATCACAAAAAAATTTGGCGAAAATTTGAAATGGCCACAATTCCGTCAATATTGCTCAGGATCCCTATTATGACCTATTTTCAGAAATGGAACAACCATTCTGCATCTTTCCATGTGGTAAGCATATAGATCTGGGCACTGGAATTTTAGATCCATGTTGCAACTGTCTCGCCGTCACAAGAAATATCTGAAAAAAAAGAGCTGATTTTAAATCAGCGATATCTCCCTCATTCAGACTCTGATTCCACTGATTTTTTTTTTGAACTTGGGTATTTTTTCACAAAACAATCCAGTTCTGCAATTAGCTTCTTCATGTTGTGCACCAGAACATACAGATCTGCGTCGCAAACCCACCAACCCGAAAAATGTCTGCAACCCAATTTCTTTTTTAAATCATCAATATCTCCCTCATCCGGACTCTGATTTGGCCGATTTTGTTTTTTTAACTTGGGTATTTTTTCACAAAGAATCCAGATCTACAATTAGATTTTGCAGTTTTTTCACCAAAACGTACATTTTTTCTTCGCAAACTCGCCGCCCTGAAAAATGTCTGCCACCCAACTCATTTTTAAATTAGCAATATCTCCCTCATCTGGACTCTGATTCGATAGATTTTTTTTTTCAAACTGAGTATTTTTTCACCAAAAACTCAGATCTACAATTATATTATGAATACTTTGCCCCAAATCATATAGATATGATCTGCAAACTCGCCGCGCCGAAAAATGTTTGCAACACCAATGATTTTTAAATTAGCGATATCTCCTTCATTTGGACTCCGATTCAATCGATTTTTCTTTGAACTTGGGTATTTTTTCACAAAAAATCCATATCTGCAATTAAATTTCATATATTTTTGACCAAAACGTATAGATCTGATCTGCAAAGTCGCCGCCCCAAAAAATTCCTGCAAAAATAACAAAAAAATATTCTCCACTTTGCCTAAGAAAGGATGGGAAATCCTACACCAAAGGATGAAATTCCCCTTCAACGTGACTCTTAAGCCAATTGAGAAGTGGGGCATCAATTTCATTGGACTAGTTGATCCCCCATTCAGACAAAAGATATATATCATTGTGTACGCTAATTATTTGATAAAGCAAGCTGAAGTAAAGGTAATAGAAGTAGCAATAGAGTAGAAGATAGAAGAGTTTCTAAGGGAAACATCTTTTATAAGTTTATATTCTCAAAGGACTTGGTCACTTATCAAGGGGCTCAGTTTAATTCAAATCTAATTTAGGGAATCATGGAGAAACATCATATAAGGCAAAAAAAGTCCACTCCCTATCATCCTCAAGCAAATGGGCAGGTGGAGGTTACAAAAAGAGCTTTGGAAATCATCTTGACTAAATTTGTTAGCAACAAAAAAAAGGATTGGGAAACCAAACTTGGGGAGGTCACTTGGGCCTTTAAGGCTACCTAGAAAACCACCATTGGATTCACTCCCTTTGAGTTGGTTTATGGTAAGAAGGAAATGTTGCTTATTGAGTTCAATTAAGACACCCTAAGAATGGCAAGACAATTGGACCTAAAAGTCACAAATTATTAGCAAGAGAGATTGCAACATGTCAATGCTTTACATGAACTCAGATTGTAGGCCCTCATGCATATTGAGGTGATCCAAAAGCAGAGAAATATTTGGCATGACAAAAACATCAGAGAAAGGACCTTCCAAGAGGGTGATTGGGCCCTGTTATATGACTCTAGATTCAAGGACTTGAAGGGAGAGCTTATGACAAGGTGGTTGGGTCCTTATTTGGTTGAAAAATTTCATGAGAATGGCTCTGCCCAAGTCAGAACAATTGATGAAGAAGGAATCCCACTCTTACTTAATGGTTATAAAAAAGGAAAAAAATGGAAAAAAGAAAAAAGAAAAAAGAAAAATAATAAGAAGCCTAGCATGAAAACCTTCATGAGGCATCTAAGGAAAACTCCAGGACTAAAAACATCCATGAGGAAATTCGTGAGTCAAAAAATAAAAAGATACCTAGGTGAAAACCTCCTATGAGGCACTTGGGGTAGTCCTATAGGTTGAAAACCTCCTTTGAGGTAGCTTGCAGGTCTCTCTCTCTCAAAAAAAAGGAAGAAGAGAAAAATAACAATAGAAAGGCAAGGGAACCCTTACATCAATGTTTTTTTGCAGGGTTCCAGTCATAACCCAAAGAGGACAACACTTAGGGAGACAACTTCAAAGCTCCACATTTCCATCCACCAAGCCAACTCTCTACATTTTTCCAAAGGAAAAATCAGTAACCTTTTATTTAAAAAATGGAAAGTTACACTAACAGATGCATTGAAGCATTTCCATAAGGTGCCCATTGGGCTCAAGTGCTTTTGCACTCCATGCAACGTTACTAAAACTAACGTGCATTTAGAAGAAGAAAAAGAATGAAGAAAGGAGAAATGACAGAAAAACTAGAACTTCATGTTTTTCTCCCTTTTTTCTTTTCGACCTTGCGCCACTCACCATGAGTGGGCTTGATCGAATCTATGACTAACTGTGTTTCTGCTTTCTGTAAGGTTGTTTCCTTGTCTGAGTCTGAAGTGTCTGAGTGGTGATGCCGTTTGGTCCCGCCCATACTCAAATCCTCGCTTGCCTTTTTTGCCTGATTTGAATGGGACTGTGGAACCTTGTTTCCTGATGTTGTTTCCTTCTGAGTCTCCTTTCCATGGGCAGACTCGGCATTCTCTGCGAGGGTATATTCCTCTTCTGCTTCCGATTCTTCATCCTCTGAGACAGGGGGGCAAATTGCCATCCTTTCCTCTGCTTCCCTTTCTGCTTCATTTTACTGTTTGCTTTCTTGGCTTCTGGACATGTGCTTTACAAGTGTCCTGTCTGCCTACAGAGCCTACATCTAAAAGCAATGTTTTCATAGTCTAGTCCTTGTAGCCAGTTTTGTTGTTTGTAGATCAGCCTTATACTGTTCGACAATCCTTTGCTTAAATCTACTTCCACACAAATGCGTGCAAAAGTGTAGACCCTTTCATCAATCCTTTCCAGATCTGTTTTGATATATTTCCCTATACTGTTCCCAATTCCTTCCAATACTCGTTCACTCCAAAAGTGAAGGGGAAGGTTATATAGGTGGACCCAGACCGGCACTTTGGAGACAGTCATTTTGTTTGGATCAAAATCTGGGAACCATGGGGTCATAAACAGCCCCGATGCTCCCCAGAACCAAGGCCCAGCCTTGATGATTGTATCTCTAACTTCCATGGATGCAAATCTAACTATAAAAAACCCCTTGGAGCATAAATGTATATCACATTCCATGGTCCAAGTGGTAAAAATCCAGTGAAATAAATCAAATGGCTTTGGCCAAAAACTATTAAAACGACATATTAGGGCCTGCGTTTCATAAGACTTAACGAAATCATCAAGCCCTGTAGAATCAAAGTTGAGGGCTGGGGATTGCCCTAGCTGATCTACTATGTATGGCCTAGGTGTATATCCACCTTGATCTGGAGAAGACCCTTGATCTTTATTACCCTGTAAAATATTTTTGTAGGAGGAGCCTCCCTTTGGTTGTTGCTGAGGTGCTGTCTTTTTCCCCTTGTCTCCTCATGAGGAGCTTGGCTGTCCCTGAGGCAGAGCCCCTCCTCTCAGCCTAAATTTTAAAACAATGGTTGTTTCTGGACTAATCTCATAGTTTTTCAAGGTTCTACTATCCTGGAGGGACCACCTACCATTGACCAAATGTTGGATCTGGACTGGGTATCCCGTCAATACCCATATTTGTTGTTTCAGCTGCATGATGGTACTTTCTGCATGTACCCACACTAAGCAGGTTTTCCCCTCAGGAGTTTTAATAAAAATCTGGAAATGAGATGTTGTTACCTGTTGCCTGAGTTTTGACTGAGTTCCTGATCCGCCTGAATTGGTGATGCAGCTATTACCGGCGTTCTCTGGCTGTAAACAAACTTCCAGATTTGACCTCATATTGAGTCGTTCTTCCATTTGCAGGTCTAGATCTACAAACCCGATGCTCGATCTATACTCACTGCCACCGATCTGTTGACTAGGTTATGCCTGTTCTCTAGTATTGACCAGATCGGTTAGATCCAGGCCGGATCTGCAATATTTAGGCCAATCCATTGAGGGGGAGAGCAGATCTGCATCATGCAGACCCCCTTCTTTGATATCTACGACCGATCCACTGCGCAAACCTTCAGATCCCAACCCTGCCGCGTCCCTGGCTTTGACCAAAAGCTCCAAAGCAAAGTGCTGATTGGTAGAAAGACCTGCATTCGAGAGCTTCCAGTCGTAGAGACCGACGCAGCTATCTCCAATGGCGTCCCTGACCTCGTGAGAGTGGATGTAATTGACATAAGCATATCCGAGGGAGTTCCTGTTGATCTGATCTCTGCAGACGTGAATGGAAAGAACGGGGACTATCTGATTGAAAATGTCGTAGAGCTGCCCTTCGGTGACGGTCGGATCCAGATCTCCCACATGTAGAGAAGCGTTCGCTGCAACCGTCGCTCCCACATGCAGAGAAGCGTTCCCTGCAACCGCTGCTGCCTGTTGCTGTTGCTGCTTGAGCTTCCATTGCCCGGTGGCGTCTCTGAGAAGACGAAAATTGCAGGCGGGAGGAGTCATGGCGATCGGCCTTTCTTCCACTCTTAAACACTCTTAATGACCAGAATCAACCAACTCTCTACATGTCCTCCATCATTTCATTGATTTCTCCAAATTCCTCCATCACCCGGTCACCCATCTCAATTTTGCCTTAGTCTTGGAGTGCTACAAGATTGTATTGTCCTTCTATAGGATTGTGATCAGAATAGGAAAAAGGTTAAGACTTTATGTTTTTCATAGAGGAAAAAAAGGAGGGGTGCACCACACCCTCATCATCCATCCTCCCCAATATCCACTTAAATCAATAAAAAATAGTTACTTTCACCCCTTCTTCCATCATTTCCACCGCAACAAGGCTTCTAATCCTTGTCCATATATTGATCATGAATTATCAGAGTTTTTGGAAGCATTATCTGAAGGATATTGTGATCATAGAGGGGTCCGTGTGAATGCTATAGGAAGACACATAGTCCCATTAGAAAATGTAGCTATGTTTGGTCTTCAATAATGTACATGAGTCATTATGTAATGTACTTGTCAAAAGAATAAAGAAAATAATAATAATTAATATTATTATTATGACTTATTAAAGCATGGGTTTCATGCTTGGGTCACCTTGTTTTAGGTCAAAGTCTCCATTGAGTACTTCTAGGATTTATTTTGAGTCTATATAGTTATTGTGCATTTCACGAGACCCTTCTTGGGCTTTTGAATCATGTAAGAACGATAAGTATTGAGTCAAATATGAATTATGTAATCTCCACACCATGTCAGCCTAAGGACCCTAGTCGACCCCAGAAGAAGCCTATAAAAGGAATCTCATCGAATTAATTTGAAGCATCATTCTCTCATCAAGTTTGAATTCTCCTGTAGCTGGAAGAAGTGCGAAAATATCTTGTTGCTAGGAAAAAGTGCAAAGTTCTCTTGTAGTTGGGAAAAGGTGCGAAGTGTGTTGTCGGGAAGACGAAGTGAATGTGAGTTTGGGAAAGTCTAAGGAGATAAGGAAAATTAAATTTTTGGTCTCTCTCTCTCTCTCTCTCTCTTAGTTTCACGCCCTAGATTAGGAGATCAAAGTCTTCCAAGTTTCACTATTGTCGGAAGCTTCCTGTTACCTTAAGTTGTTGCATGGTCCAAATTGCTGGGAAAAGGTCGAAATTCTGGGAGGCTTACTTGGTGTGGAGGGAAGGTTTGGTCTTGGTCTAGGGTGAAGAGTCTCAAAGAATACTATTGAAAGGAAGAATTATCTTGACTGGGTTTTCCCCTCGAGGGAGGTTTTTCCCTGGCATGTGCCTACATACGGTGTTTATTGTTTTATGTGCTATTGCTTTTGGTAGTTGCTTGATGAACTAAAGAAAGAAGATACAAATAATTCTAATAATAAGAAACATCACAAGTGATTATAAAGAATAAAAAAATATTTACTTCCTTTTTTATTTTCTAACAAGTATGCACAAACCCTAAAGGACCACAGTTGAGAGCACTAGAATGGAGAACCAATCACCATGAAGACATTGGAGAGTCATTTCCTTGATTTTTGATAGATACATGACCTCTAAAAGCGTTCTACAAGATCATTGTTCACATTCAACAACAACATTTTATCCACCTGCTGAAGAACCTATATTATCAAAGCTTCAACAAGTCAAGCACATCTCCATGGTTTTTTTTTTTTATTCAAAGCAAATCCAATGCATGGAGCAACGAGCATGAGAAGATGTTACCTCAATAAGCTAGTAGATCAACCACTACCTTTGCTGAGGAACAACAAATAGACATGAAGCGTTCAACACCTAGGTAGGAATAGGTATGAAAACTCCTCACCTCTTCCTTTAAGTGCAAAGTAGTTTCAAAATGTTTCAAATGCATGAAGAATGAGCTTTCTGTAGGCTGAAGGTGGTTATTAGTATCGACTACCCTCGAACAATTAAGTAAAGTTATCTCCCTCTCTCATCCCATGTGGAGAAAATGAAAAAAGTGAGGAGGTGATAATTACAAGGAGCGAGCCAATGGGTCTGTGAAGAAGTGTGAAGGTGGTATGTGGGAATGAGCTAACACAACGAACTGAGCCCACTACCAGACATTAAAATGTATAAAGAGTTGGCCCAAGCCTCATTTGTACCAAGAGTCTCATTCCAAAAATGGTAAGAGAGGTCCACTGCATCACCGAGTGTCAAGATAGCTAAAACCAAGGGTCCCATAGGTTACCACAAAGAAGCTACATGGATGAATACTAGATGCTATAATATCCAGGCATAGTGTTACAGGATACAAAATAGGTTATACAAGATCATGACTAGCTGCTAGAGGATTTGCTCGAGAGGGGGAAAAGGGCTCAATTTTATGAAAATTTTCCTCCAAAAGTATTAGTACATGAAGAAATATCCAAGGGAGGGGTAAGTAGTAAATTTTCCTCACCTTCACGCATAAAAATATGGTGGAATTTTCCTCACCTGTAGCAAACCCCAGAAAGTTAAAAGTTTTCAAATCCTATTTTTTCTTATGTAAGACCATGCTAGCAGAAGGGTGAATTTGTTTTGAATTTGGCATATAATTTGCCTACCTTTGATTAGAAAAAGAACAACATTTCTCTCATATCCTCTCTAAAATCCTAGGCTACATAGAAACTGATAATAGACAGAAAATTCCTTGCAAACAAATATTGAGGAAGCTACTATGGGAGGAGGCTTCAATAGGATGGAGCTCACAAAATAAACAAGAATCCATAAACACCCTCCTTTTAGGGACATCTTCACAAATCACTAATGGATGGAGTCCTTTGAGAAAATCAAGGTGTATGATTATGAAATTGTCCATCAATTTGTAGTAACCTTCCAACCTCAAGGGGAAGATAATGCCACAACCATTGTGAGGGGGCCTGTCATCCATTTAAATGAAAAACTCATTAGCAATATGACTACATTGTCTCTAGGAGTTAGGTAGGGCAAGGCGGATATAAAAATATCCATCATAGCTAAAAAGAACTTCTTCCTCCCTGAAGTGAAACCAATTGAAGATAAGAATGGGGTTAGAAGGGAGAGCCTACATTACCCACAGGATGAATTGGCCTATGACATTCTAAAATACATATCTTGTGAGGGGAGGCTCGATGGTGTTTATGACTATCTGTTTAGGCTTCTCTATGAGCTGAGGTTCCTTACATAATTCCCTATCCCAAGCAGACTTAGTATTCCCCACTTCCTTCTTCAATCCATAATGGAAATGAGCCGAAGGTTGAGAGAAGGGAAACATCAACACATCGCTCATCATGGGCTCATCAGGCTCATTGTCATGGATGCTCTAGAGTACATCAAAAACCCTATTTCATAGGTAGATTTTGTAGATATGGATAGGAATTTGTTTTGGAAACACAAGACAAGATCCTATTGGAACTTGAAGGGATAATAAAAGATGGCCTCGTAGAGAAAGAAGGGGCTGAAATAGAGGAAGAAGAAGAGGAGAAGGAGGAAGAAACAAAAGAAGAAATTTAAGAGGAGAATGAAGAGGAACAACTAGAGACATAAAAAGAAACCCGTAGGGAACCTTCTAGGCCTCAAAATAGGAGAATACAAGAACAACAAGTAAGCCTTTCAGAAGGTAACATTGAACAAGAGGTGCTTTCCACCTTGGCAACCCTAAGTACACTTGTCAAGGTCAAAGTGAGGCATCCATAACAAAGCACTTTGTATTTATATTGTCGCTACTACAACAGCCTCCAAAATTTTGGCCTGCACCAAATTGCAGAGCCTATCTTAGTCTTTTATATGGTCTTGATAAAAATTCAAATTCATTCCATGTGTTTTCTCTAAGTATTTTGGTCCCTTTGGTAAGAAAAGAAAAATGTCATCTTTTCACATTTCGAGTGTCACACGATATATATAAGATTTTTTGGTGGTTTCAAGGGGCTCTGTTTGTGAAAATGAGCTTTTCTTACCATGTAAACATCCTTCACACTCATTCCCAAAGCTTTAAGAACTATCGCATAAGTGTCATCATAGTCATCGTAAAGTGTATCTTTAGTGTCGCACTTGTCGTAGGTTGTCAGAAATTTGTCATACTAAGCGAAGTATGTTGTTCGCGCGTCCTATATGATATATGTTGTTGTGTCATCAAGTATTATAAGTGTGTGATCACAGTTGAGTCTCATCACTGTTCACATTATCTTCATTGATCCCACAAAGTCAAATTTTGAAAATTTTCTGACCAAGAAACTTACCCTCATCCGCCCCTACTGAATTGTGCATTACATAGTTCCAGCCCTCAAGCTACAAAGCTACCTCTTGACACTTCATAATGCACATTTCCTGCCTACCAGTACTGCACACTGCACAGTTTTAGTGTTCAAGCCCAAACCTTAGTCTCCAAAATTCAACAATTCAACCCTCCAACCTAGCCCCAACTGCGTATTATGGAGTTTCTAAGCTTCATCCCATCTGTTGAGCTCATGAACTGCATAATCACTAGGTCTTCTATGCCTTCTAGAAATGCGTAGCAATCAGTGCTAAACCCTTTATCCGAGTTCATTGAGCTTCCAAACTACACAATTTTCTTCCACAGTCCAGCCTGAACTATGCATTGCATCGTCTTAAGGCTGAAGCTTCACCCCTCATTGTTTGAGCTACGCAATTTCGCAGTCACTGAGTCTCTCCCTCAACCCACAACCCAACTTCGACTCAATTAGTTGATCAATATGTAACATCTTAGACTATGGTTTTATCAAATTGATGTCACCTTTTCATGGGTGAATTGCATATGTAGGTACTCTATCATATCATGACAAGATGATGAAGAAGGGAAACATGATCGAAGACATCTTTGCAGTTGATTAGGCAATTTGATCAAATATGAGAAAGAAAAGGTACACCATATTGAGACCATAGATCAAGACTTAATATCATTGAAGTTCCTTACCTCTAAGCCATATGGAGGTCGATAGAAGAGCATTCCCAAGAAGACATATAGCAAGGAGAAACAAGAAGTCCATGTTAGTAGTGCCTTTCCATGTCATGAGTCATCATATGCCACATCATTATTGAGGATTATGTAATTTACCATTCGAAAATGTATTGTAAAGTGGAAGTCCAAAGGACATGTACAAAAGTTGAAGAGTCATGTAAAGTTGAAAAGTCATAGGAATTCAAACAATCATGAGGGTAGTCAAAGAGTCAAAAGGGAGGTGAAGCATCACCCCATTGGCTATATATATGCCCTCATTATATGAGCAAAGGACCTTTCACCTTGAATCCTCTTGCAAGGCATTAGAGAGACAAGCTAGTTCTTTTGAGGAGCAAGTGGTGGCTCGAACGCTACACTATTGGAGCTAGTGGTGTTCGATGTATACATGTGTCGTGGGACTTTTACTTAATATATGAAGCCTGATGGCCAATATGCTCTCCATGCATGGATTATGAATGTTTGTAAGATTTTTCTATGAATGTTTATGATTCATGTTTTTTTTGCACCTGTACTAAAGTGGTTGAACTATTTTTGTTATTTTAGTGCTTATCATATAGAGAATGTGCTATAATGTTTGCAATTCCTGTCACATATTTGTGGACTATTCTACTGGATGTTAGACAAATATCTCTTGTTTGTGTGCATTTCTATTAGAGTGGTACTATGACCTCTCTCTTAGAGGTTGACGTTCTTTTCCCTCCGCAGTAGAAGAATATAGAAATACTTACAATCAAATACCCACCAAGCACACTTAACTTCTTTTCGAAGGTACATTTTCACTCCTCTCTCTTGCTGACAGTTAGAGCTAAGCAACATCTTTAAGAAATTGGAAACCAAGCCATATTCTGGATGGGGTTCCTATCCTAAATGGTGTGAGGTATAACTAGAACCGCATATTGCGGAGACCCCTTAAATGTTGGCGAGTCTAGCACCATCAACAATTTCAAAAGGAGGAGGAGTAGCAGACTCAAGCAAGGAAGCCTCAAACTTCCACAACTATCCCCATCACCATTAAGAGGTTAGATAATCACAAATAGGGGGAATTAGGGAAGGGTAGGAAGAAAATTGAAGAGGTGAACTCCCTCTAAACTAAAGGAAAGAAACCCTAAACCTCCTAAAGGAATCCAAACACTAGGGGTGCCAAGATGATATTTCTATAAGAAGAAGCTTCCATGCTACAAGAAAGTAGGCAGTGCTACAGGAAGAGGGAAATATGCTTAAAGAAAGTAAGGCAGCGATACAAGAAAGTGTTTCACAACCTCAGGAGGGAGGAGAAGGACCACAAGAACTACAATAGCTTTATCCTCAACCAAATATTGGGTCCTAATACAAATTTTACGAGCAAGGACAAATAATACACACCCAGTTTGTAGTCCCAATCCTCCTTAATCTAGATAAAGAAGGAATTTTAACCCACTAATGGATGTAGATTGCAAAATATAATGGAATAGAGGATGTGGGCTTGATGGAAAAGAAGATGAAGAAGATGGGTTAAGAGATGACAAATTTTAGGTTGAGAAATTCAACCATGAGGGAACAACTGTAAATGGAGAATGAGAGATTGAAAGAGCAGTTGCAGGAGAAAGAAAGGCAACTTGCCATCATGGAAGGATTGGTTATGGAGGTCACCAAATGCAGACATCATAAAACACATATGCCATGCTCCTCAAAGAGAAATGGCTTCAGTTTGAAGTCAAAAGTCTAGCACAATATGGTTCACTTCCCTTCCAACACTAGAAACAATTTATTGAATTTTTTCATAGAGGTAATGTGGAGGACAAAGCTAAGATGGAAAAATTATACATGCACAACCTCATATTAGTTGTCATGAAATTCTAGGACGAGGGATGTGAAACTAATGGCATTGACCTCTTGGTTAACCCATGAGGAGGTAAGGGCTGAAGAGGAAAAAAAGGGTCATATCTAAAGCAACTAATGAGCCTCTATGGGTCAGGGTAGAGTTGAGGGCCCCACTCCTTTTCATCAAAAATAATAGGCTCATCTCTGAGGATCCCAAATTGAAACCACACTACATAGAGAAGTAGGAGAAATCAATCTTACACTTTGAGGACAATTTCAGACTGTCAGGGACCGAGGGCTTGCATGCTTGTCATAGGAGCTGGCACTCCTTACCCCATACCTTAAAAATCTGAGAGTACCACTCCCCAGAGGGAATGAGGAATGCCATGGAGAAGTCACCCTTCTACAAGAGGATAGTTCAATGAATGAAGATAAACTAGATTGGGTTTAATTTCAACCCTCCTTTATAACTAGGGCTACAAGAAAGGAAAGAGCAGATTGAAGAATAACGAGAGTGGGAAGAAATAAAGAAAGATGTAGGGTACCACCCTCAAGTTGAAACTCCTTCAATGATACCTTGGGATGTTAGGGAAACCATCAGGGCTATGTACGAGATGGAATTAAATGGTTGAGTTTCTTAGAGGGTAAGCAACAACTTTAGTAGGGGATGATGATGGGCCCCATTAGTAGGTATATGCAAGGCCCATCTGGCCATCCTTCAACACATATTTACCTCTTTCCTTGCATTTTATAACATATTTTTGACTATAATGTGTTTATTAGGAATACTAAAGAATTTTTATAATATCTCGTGGCCTAATATGATTAATGTGTAGGAAAAGAGTGCATTTTCTATGCAAAGATATAGGAGGCTAGTTTGTTGGGACATGGTCCCTTGGGGTAAATTTTGTAAAAGTTTTGTATGATTGTAAAGTCTCCACATTTTGAGGAGCATAGTGCATAGGTCGATAGGAGTCAAAGGGGATTTAGGAAGGTCAAATCCCCTAGGTTTGTTAGGAGTTAAGTTTTTTTGTGAACTGCCCATAGTTCACGAACCATGGTATTGTAATTGAGAATGATATAAAATGGATTCATAGAGTGTTATGAGCGATATCGAAGAATCTATGTGTGAATGATATAAGTAAGAGAAGCCAATATTTTGTACTTATGTGAAGGGGAAGACTCCTATAGCTGCGTGCGGGAAGACCTTGGTAAGTCCGCAACTGATTGTGGGGGCTTTTGCAGTTGTGTGCACAGGGTAGAAAGAGTCTGTAATAGAAAATCTAAGCATAATAAAGGTTGTTTTAGAGCATTATTTTTGTATCTGTGTGTTATTCTTTACTGTATGTTTGCTTTGTTTACTACAATTTATCATGAAACATTCTCAATAGATGCACAAAAATGGTAGATCTGATTAATTACATGATGTTATGAATGTTTAGAACAATTAGTGAAGAGTTTGGATCTGTTAACTGTTAATTACTATAATTTCTAGGTTTCAAGGGTTAGGGTTCGTGAAAGTTGGAATAAGCCCTAGAAGTAACATAAACACATCACATAGTCCTTTGGATGAAAAAGCTTGGTTTTGGCATCCCCCAATACTGCCTCAGGTGAGACTGCAGCCTGCACTACGTGGGTTGTTTTCGAAAGGGCCGGTAGTGTAGTTTTTTGTTGGTTAGCGCAACTAAATCTAAAGCTAGGTCCAAGCCCCCTCAAGACAACACATGGTTCCATTGTTGGGACTGAGATACATCAGAGGAATATCTAATCAGCCATAAGTGGATACCGACTAAGAAGGAGATTAAAAAGTGGATAGATCGGAAGCTGCACGAGTTTGCAGCCCAATAAAACATGAATCCATGCCTGTAGAAAGAAGAGTGGTTGAATAGGTACCTGTATACAAAAGAACACAAAATTTTATTTTGCCCTTTTCCAGTGATTTATACGAATGGTTGTCTAAATTGGTGAACCATCAAGGTACATGGAAGTTGGATAACCCTATTGTGTGAACTCCAAAGCTAGTGAGGCGCCTAGGAGGTTCAGAAAATAAGATCATGACGGTTTTCGATTCGATAGTATTTTGGGTGGATTCAAAACTAAGTTTGTGATCGACACATCTGTTAGTTATAGCGAAACTGAACGTCAATTTTTCAAAGGACCAAGAGGTAAGTATTTGAAGTCCCTGAAAACTTGGATTAAAATGCTATTGTGTGAGAAACAGGTTATGACATTAAATTGATGTTTAGTCGAGACTTGATGGGAACCACATGAAGTGGAAATCCATTCAGAAGAGATCTCGATTCAGGTGCTGAGTACAGTCCTTTGTTGGGAGCGTCTAATAGTGACGAAGAAAGTAGTAGTCTGAAGAATCGTCAAGGTGCGTCCGGATGGTAAATTAGGCTACTGCGGGAATACCACATCCATCTATTGGCTTGTTGGGGCCTGACCCAGGTTCAAAGTTATTTAGCCAAACAAACCCCTGTACCATTGGCCCTTTCAGCAACAGTCTGCGAGCACGGACTGAGGTCTCACTCGAAGTAATATTGGGGGGTGCTGGAACCAGGTTTCTGCACCCTTGAGATGTCTAAGAGTTTGTACTAGTCCGACTGTTAGTTCCTTTGCACAGGTTACTTTGCACACTTCCCTGGTCTTTGCGTCCTGATATACTTGCCTTTGCGCAACCCTAACTAGGGGTTGAGGGGCTTCTGCACTGCTGGAGCAACGCTCTGTGCTATTCCTCTAAGTCGGGCTTGAGATCTTACTTATCTTCCTATGCCAATCAATTATCTTCGCGTAGATGGATATATTATGTTTTATTTATTTATACAACACATTCATATGAGTTCACACAACAAATAAATAATACATTTGCAATTTATACCCAATCATACATTAAGACAGGAAAAGATACACATAAATATGGTAAAATTCTCTTTATTAATTCTTCCAATGGTTACAAACTCGACCTGCCCTGCGCACTCAGTTGTAAGGATCCACGCACTCAGCTGCGGACTACTAGGCCTCTGCGCACTCAGCTGTAGAGCCTTCTCCTACTCTATGACCCAGAGACACCCTTTACACTTCAACTCATTCACTTAGACTCATCATGCTTCTTCTCTTAGTTATGTTATGCTATTTTATGCACTTGGAGCCTAACTCTATTTATACAATCCCATGGTCTGCAGACCACGGGTAGGTCTATTACACCGACATTAAATTACAAAAACAAGGGTGGACAACCCTATGACTCTATTATGACTTCGTGCTTCGTGCCCACAATTCGCGGAGCTTTTACAAAGGACTTGGTCAAAACTTGGGATTTAAGCCTCAAAACATGCCTTGGGGGATTCCATGCCCAACAGGCCCCCAACCCAAACATCGTGACTCAGCCTCGAGTCACTCTGTTGGCATGGAGATCTTTGCGTGGAGTCCCTCCAACTCTGTCTAAACCGTTGCAAGGTCAACAACACACTAAGTGGCTACCTGATGGATCTCCAGTATGCGTTGTTCCAAGATCGTAATGTTCTGCTTAGGCTTCATGAGCTACGCGGTCTCTAGGTGAGGGAACTTCTTGTGGTTAGCAAGATCCCAATATTCAAATTTCAAGCTAGGCACCCATCCTAGGTGCGTGCCATAAAAAAATATGTTGTCTGGGAGGAGCGGGGTATGGAGAGAGCGCTTGCTCTCATCAAGATCCTTGGGCACTTTAGCCTTCCCCTTCCACGGGGGGATATAGGCGGGCAAATTTGTTGGAGGGTGTGTAGGCTCAATTTCCTCCTCCATGCCTTCATCATCATCTTCTTCAATGATAAGATCCTCTAGGTCTTCCTCCTCCTCGTCGGTTTCTATTTTAACGACTTTCCCCTTCTCCTCCATCGTCAGCTTGGTGTGCAGAGGGTTTTGTGGGGACACATGTATGGGAACCATTGCCTGTTTGTCTTTCTTTAGTCTTCGCATGTGTGGTGATTTAGGGATTTCTGTCACAATCCTGGCACCTTCAGGGGCATCTCCCACAGTTAGGGCCTATGCGGCCTCTTCGGTGGTCATCTCTATAATTTCCATAACTTCCTCAGATGCTGCCATCGTGTCTGACCAGAAATCTATCACTCACATACTCAAGAGCTCAATCAATGTTCAGCATAGGTCAAACAGGGCTCTGCTTATGCTACGTGGGGTATACAACCACTCAATTTGCAAATGACCAAGTGTTGTTTGCTTGGTAGCCCTTCGCAATTTATAGCACCTTTTGACATTGAATTCGACCGTTCCCCCCAAATCTAGCTCATCAGTGCTCTCTTGGAGGTAGGTTTTCCCAAATCTTGCCCATAAATCGTGTCTTAAATGTTTGCTGCCTGCTCCATTTGGTCTCAAGTCGAGCATCACATAGTGAATAGTGACTCCAATGGTCATTTTCTGGCCAACCCGAGCGGTAGCGCAACCCCCCTTGCATGGTTGTGGACCCTGTGAATCTTTGCTTGTGCGCGCAGCTCCCGGGCATAATAGTTTATATTCCCACACCTCCTTTCAACTTCATAGAGCTCTAAGACTGTACTTCCCTTAGCTAGTTAGGTGGCCACACCACCTGTATATGATTTCCTCAGGTCATCTATCACTCTTCCTGGGAAATTACCCACCTTTTACCATCACGGCGACGTCACGCACCTTATCATCTATAGCACGCCACCCTGGTTAATTCACTTAGTAATATGTGGTCCAAGCCAAGGCATCAGACTGATCAATTCATGGCGATAGTCCTCAAACTTGTTAGTGTGATCATGCACACCTTGTTTTATCACCATAGTCTTGTTATCGAGAAAATATTCCTTTATCTCGTCCTCTAGCTTCTTGACTTCCGCTTCTACCAGAGCACTTTTCTTCCTTAATCAATTCCTTTCTTTCTCAAGTTCTTGGAGCCTCAGATTTCCTTGTTGGATTTCTTCCCCAATTCCCAACCGTTCTGCTTCTTTCTGCTGTGCGATCCCTCCTTTCAACGCTCCATGAACTGTCGTATCTACCGGTGCTGCCATGCGCGGGCTAGGCATTTCATTCTCTATGGGGATTATAATGCTCGCTTCATACTCCAGCCTCGGAGGTGCCTGCACTGTCAAGTTCTTGCATGCGATCCTATAAGCCCATAGAACCGCTAGTACACGTAGGTCCCAGTCAGTCCGCTTCGCATTGTGGACCTTGTTTGGTGCTTTGCATACTTTGTTAAAGGCTGATGTGTGTATAACCTTCTGCTGCGCACTTGATCTTTCCATACTCCATGGTTCCAACCTGAGGGGTCGTTCGCGTCATTACCTTGCCCACACCTGCTTACTGACCATGTCTCCTAACGTGAATACTGTGTGAATCCGTGTAGGTTTTGAACCATATGCTTGTATCCATCTAGATAGTTGGGTGCGCTGACCATTTTGTCTGGAAATCTTGTCTGTTAATAGCATCTGAGGCTTCCCAAACCACATGCACATCATTCTTCTACAGTCGCGCCAGTCCTCCAAACTCCTTTGGTGCATACCCTACCACCTCGCGGGCGTAGCGAGCAGTACCCATTTCAAAGCTTCGAAACGTTGCTGTTCGGACACTTCTCTTTCAAATCTGCTCAGGAAGTCATCCACCTCACTTAAACCATCATATGTAGGCAGCTCCATTGCCTCTGTTGAGACACAGCACAACGATCTCGTCATCATGTTACAATTTAGTATGGTTACCTCGTGTAACCGGTTCTGCCATCGTTCTGTTTCCTCTTCTGAGTCCGATATGCAAGAGATTTCATGCTCCCATGAGATTCATCCATTTGCGGTCAGATTCACCCAGTCTTGCTCTTACGGGGTTATCTTGTAGATGCATTCCAAGTCATATTCACTGTCATAGTCGTGCACTGGCTCTATGTAGTGCAATCCTTCTGTAGGGTCCAATGGTATAACCACGTGCAGAGTCTTTTTCTAAAAAATCATCTTGCGCTTTTTCAAATTTATCACCCCATTCATGTCAGTGGCCTAACCTATTCCTAATAGCATGGGGTAGGGATTGTTATCATCAAGAATCTCTATCACTTTGAAATCTACTAGCGCGCTTGCTCCTTCGATATCCACTGTGATTCCCTACAACCTCCCCATAGGTAGGATCTTTTATTGGTTTTCCATTCGCAGTTGGATAGGATACCATTGCAGTGTAGGCCTTCCCATGTGCTCCCATGTCTGTTTCGACAGAACATTTGCATCCGATCCTAGATCCAGAATCACTTGGTCCATCTCATATTCCCCAATCTGCACGGTCAATCTCATCTCCCTTCTCATTCACATTATGTGCTTTCTGAGCTTCCGGACTATGCGCGGTTCTCCTTGTGTGGTCCCAGCACATCTATTTATGATTTCTTGCAGCACCTTTACAGTCTTGTTGTCGCGTAATAGCTTCATGCATGTTTCTAGGAATGTGGTGAGCATTGATGGGTCCATTTCCGATTGTAGTTTGTTTTTACTTCCTGAAGTGGAGGCATTAGCGAAGCTCTGCTTGGCTTCCATGAAGGCTTCCTTAGCGCACTCCAAATCAAATTCTGGTTCCTTCATTGGAGCCTTACAAACCCAAGTACTTTCTTTAGGTTGCTTCCCTTTGTCATCCCCTGTCGTAATTCCACTTCGGAGCACAATATTTACATTAGGGTCTTCCTCACGTGGCTCAGACCTCATCATTTGCAGGTTTTGAGTCGGGGGAGGTTGGAGTTCTCCTTTATCACGCGACCTCGCTATTAGTGTAGGACAATCCTCCGTCTTAAGATCAAATAATGTACAATACAAACATGATGGCTGCACTGGATTTGTATAATCACGGGCATAATGTCCCAGCCCCCCGCAATTGTAACATATCAGTTGTCTGTGACCTCTTCCTGGTACTCCTCCACCTCGGCCTCATCCGCGCCCCTGAAATCTGGTTCGTGCCATTACTACATTCTAGTCAGGGGGCCATGTTTCGGCCTGAACTCTATAGGTAGGAGTTCGAACCATCATCAGTTCGTAACTTCTATAGGCGCGATCATCATGGCTTGCTGATCTACAAAAATTACAGAACAACTGTTGTGAATTTTGTGTGTACTTTTGTAATAAGTGGCAGTTGTCTGTAGCATGCTTTCCTCATATCTAACAAATCACGCACCATAATGAAAACATCGTGCTTGGTCCTGCTTGTGCCTCCAGTCTCAATGGAATTTGTCCTCCTCTTGTGAGGTAATTCGCGAACACTAGAAAATGGTCCTTGTCATGTCCCTAACCCTTGCACTTTATGCACCATACCTCGTCGCACACTTCTGAGCGAGTTGTCCTGTCTTGTTTCAAACTTTGCATCTCAAGGCACAAGTTTTTCAATTGCGCGTGAATCTGATAAACTCCTGGGTTGGGATCTTGTATCGAGGTCTCGTGTAATATCATTGTGACCTCCAAGGCCTTGGCCTGAGTTGTTAGCCTTTGTTGCGACAACGCGTTCCTTAGATGCAATGTTAACAAAGATACAAACCATTCACGATGTTGTCCATTTGTCAATGTCATGTTAGCTTCGCGAATTGTGCACTTCAGTCTTTGATCCAGCTCCCAAGGGGTCTCACCTGGTAGCATTTTGATTTCCTTAAACCGAATTATCGACTACGCCTTTGACTTTGGCCTGCTAAATTCTTTGTTTAGCGCAGCTTGGATATCTTCGATCCCTGCATTCAGAATGTCATTGGAATGCTTAATGTACCACGTAAGCGCGCGATCCTGTAGAGCGCTGACCAATGTTGCCTTCTTTATATTTTCATCCGTGACTCCCCGCGCTTCCCATACATCTTTTATCATGAACCAAAACTGGTTCGAATCTTCATTCCCTACTCCCTTAAACACTAGCAACTTTATCGCGCTCGCCATATTGCTTCGCGGTGGTGGCCGAGGTGGTATGGGTGAAGAAGGGGGTGAAGACAGTGAAACTAGTGGTGGTGTGGGTGGGGGTGGTATGCATGGAATTATTCGTCTTATCAAATTGGTCGCACTTTTTGGTGAGACCTTTGCGAGCTCTTTTTTGCCCCCCTCGTGGAGATGAAATCAAGGGGCTAGTTTCTAGTTCTATACTACCTTCGTTTATGTAGATTCTCCCACTTCACGTAGCCCTAAACATCAATTTATTTTCGTAACCTACTTCTCACGCAGTAGCATTTTAATCCAAGTGTTCAAAGATTTAACGTACTTACCTTACGGCCCTTTGAGGAAGCATCGTTCTACCTCGCTATAGTTGACTGAAGTATCTACCGCGAACTCGGTGATGAATCCTCCTATGATTCGATCGAGCCAGTGATCAACAACGTGTGTGATTTTATTCTCCAATGCTTCCAATCTACGCACCAATTCTCGAGTCCACACAATAAGTCTATCGAGCTTACACCTTCCTTGGCTATCTGCTAGCTTCGTGATCCACTCGTATAGATCAGTAGGGAAAGATGCGAAGAAAATTTCATGGATCTCTATGTATAAGTAGCAGTCTAACCACTCTTCTTTTGATAGTCACGGTTTCCTATCCCCTCCGTCGTGAACTTCTGAATCTTTCTATCCAACCAATCTTCAATTCCTTTCTTTTTCAAATTCTAGTGATACAACATCAGACATCTCTATGCAGATCCCAGTCCCGGCAACGGAACCTTTTATTGGCTTGTTGGGGCCTGACCAGGTTCAAAGTTATTTAGCCAAACAAATCCCTGTACTACTGGCCCTTTCGGCAATAGTCCGCAGAGCATATACTGAGGTATCACCCAAAGTAGTATGGGGGGGGTGCTAGAACCAGGTTTGTGCACCCTTGAGATGTCTAAGAGGTTGAACTGGTCCAACTGTTAGTTCCTTTGCACAGGTTGCTTCATGCACTTCCCTGGTCTTTGCGCCCTGATATACTTGCCTTTGTGCAACCCTAACCAGAGGCTGAGGGGATTCTGCATTGCTGGAGCAGTACTCTGTGCTATTCCCCTGAGTCACACTTGAGATATTACTTAACTTCCTATGCCAGTCAATTATATTCACGTAGATGGATGTCTTATGTTATATTTATTTATACAATGCATTCATATGAGTTTGCACAAGAAATAAACAGAACATTTGCAATTTATACCCAATCATACATTAAAATAGGAAAAGATACACAGAAATATGGTCAACTTCTCTTTATTAGTTCTTCCAATGGTTACAGACTCAACTTGTCCTGCGCACTCAGCTACAGGGGTATGTCCACTCAGTTGCGGACTACTAGGCCTTTACGCACTTAGCTGCAGAGCCTTCTCCTACTCTACGACCCAAAGACACCCTTTATAATTCGACTCAATCAAGACTCATCATGATTCTTCTCTTAGTTATCTTATGCTATCTTCTACACTTAGAGCCTCACCATATTTATACAATCCCATGGTCCGTGAACCATGGGTAGGTCTATTACACCGACATTACATTACAAAAACAAGGGTGGACAACACTATGACTCTATTATGACTTCACGCACAACACCCACAATTCGCAGAGCTTTTACAAAGGACTTGGTCAAAAGTTGGTCTTTAAGCCCCAAAAAATGCCTTGGGGGGATTCCATGCCCAACACCATCCACTCCACCTCCTCCATTACCTCCAGATCACACACCTACACCTACACCTCTACCTCCACCTCCACTATTCAATATGGTGAATGCTATGAAGATGCCCATATTCAAGGGTCTGGGGACAGAAGATCCTGAACAATTTTAGTTTGTAGAAGATGCTATGTGGAAGTCACAGCAGATAATGGATGATGACATGAAGAAAGTGCAACTAGTCACAACATAGTTGTAAGAAGAATTTCAGCGTAAATCACATATCAAAAGACCTTTGTCGACGCATTTCGAACCAACCAGTGTGGTTCATCGTCAGGACAAGTTGAAGAAACAAATCCAGCCTAGCATGTTAAATCGTCTTAGCAGAGATCCCAACAACTAATTTAACGACTAATTTTGACTAAAGGACCTAGGTCAAAATAATTTGATATTGTTAATATTATAATATCATTATTAATAATTTATAATTCATTTTAGGGAAAAAAATTAAATCAGGTAAAAAATAAATAAATTA